>PVLD010014181.1:0-53296 GCA_004027595.1 Dinomys branickii
AGTTTGTCCCAGTAGCGCGTTCTCTGTCGGGTTCAGGAGCTGAAGCCGTTCTTCCCTCCGCACTCGCTCTCTTGGCTGGTCGTCTTCTTCCCGGAAGTCCTTATTTCTGTCTTCATATTGCTATATTTCATTGTTTGGGTGGTAATCCTCTGGGAGGTTCTCTCTCTGCTGCCTACCCGGTCGCCATCTTCCCGGAAGTGAATATATATTTTTAAAAGATTAAAAGCCAATGAATGTAGAAGTTGGAGGAGAGAAAAATGCTGACAATAGGTTATTTGAATTGTCCTCCTCCCAAATATCGAAAACATTGCCAATACCACTGTTTTCAGTGTAGCTTGTGAAACCCAAAAACTCTGACTTCTCTTCATTAGTCTGAAATAAATCCAGTAGGGACTGCACTGGTGAACTACAAAATTTGTTTTCTTTTTGTGCAATACAAAATTCAGTCCTTTTCTTATCTGATTCAGTATTTGGCTCCAGATTTTTTAAATTTCATCCTAATAATATTCTCACTTTTTGGTGGATCTTATTAGAAGGTAAATTATCCACATTCTTGATGTCACATTCACTGAGTTCCTCAGGAGGATGACAGGATGGAATTTTTGTGTTTCTTGTTAGATGCTCCTTTGAACTGTTTGTTGTTAGCAGATCAGAATCATGCCCAAATATTGAATGAAGGTCCTTTTCCTTTTGATCTTTTGCAGGAAAAAGCATAGTACCTAACTTTAGTTTTGGATGGGATACATTATTACCCATCTTGAAATGAGAAACTTGTACAGATGTCTGTAGGCTACTAGGACAGTGACCTACCCTTAGTGCTTCTAAGTTATTTTCACTTATAGTTAATTCATGTTCAGAAATATCAAGAATGAATTCTTGGGTTTTTTTCACATGGAGGTAGCTGCATAAAATTGTTTTGTGTCATTTTTAGTTGCATTTAACATGGAACAGTCATTAATCATTTTCTCATTAAGTGTTTCCAATTCATTTGAAGGGCAAGGGATGGTTCTGCAATAAACACAAGCTTTCCTTTGAGTTCTTGGGTTTCTTCAACCATGAAAGTCTGCTTAATCATTTGCACAATACTTCCCTTGAAATCTGAGAAATATGTTGGGGTGCTAGTCTTTCTTTTGGTTTGGTCTTCTTCTGCACATTTGAATAAGAGAAAGGGATCCAACACTGTACTTTATTCTTTTCTTTTTAGGTGTATCTTTTTCATGTTTCACAAAATCAAAAACTAATTTTGACACATCAACTTGATACTGGTTACTCTGCAAAATTTCTGTGCTGCTCACCAAGATGAGTTTCAAGATCTTCATATTTCTGTAAGCAACATTCACAATATCCTTTTTTCTTCTTCTCTTTCAACAGAAGTTGAATTGGGGTACCACTACATTTATTGCCATCCGTTTGGATTCTTAACCTGAGTTTGCTTTTGGATGGTAGACGGCTTATCTACATCAAATGGACCACAGGGCTTCTGAACACAGTAGTGTATCATAGGCATATTGGCCAGCTGAAGATAAAATGGCCTACAGAGTTGGCTTTTACCTTGTACTTTTACAAAAGGCTTTTTGAGTCTCTCTGTTCTTGACTTTTGTGTTCCAATATTAACATTGTTCCCCACATCTCTTACAGAAGTACTTGACTTCCTGAGTACAGCTATTTTCTTTTGCTCAATGTATCATCTAATATCATCAATATGAAGAATTTTTACTCCCCATCATAAGGCATTTGATAATATACTATTTGAAGGAATAAGGTCATGATCCTTGATAGCTTTTCGACTAATAATTTTCCTCTGCTTAAACACATCGTGTCTGGAGTCTTAAATGAACTTCGATGATGACTGGGATGAGGGGAAGTAGTTTGCACAGTATATGCAGATTCTGGACTCAGTACAGGAGAAACTGGACTCAGTGTTTGTGCAAAGTTTACTGCCTTTTTTATTCGAAGTAAGATAATGGATATCTTTGCTAAGAAATTCTTCAACTCGCCCTCCTAGGTCCTTTATGTCCTTTTCGTTTTTCAGATAAGGTGACAGAAGGTAAGTCCAGGTAAAATACTTTTCCCCAGTGTGGCTTGTATTTGGACTTTTCTGATCTGTTATTACTTTTAAGAGATTTCGGAGACCATCTGTTCTTTTCATTTTTGACTTGGATTTCACCTGGAACAGCCGTTTGCTGTGGATCCTCATGGTGCTGCGGTTCATGGCAGCCGCCCAGCACTACATGCTGGGTCCGGCCGGGTGCCCGTGCCTCATGGGTAGCGGGGGCCAGGTTTCTCCAGCTGTGGGACTGGATGGCTTCCACGCAAGGCGGGGTTGGGTGCCCCACACAGATTCTTAGCAAGAACTATTTTAGCTGTACATACATAAAACCAAGAGTCTTTGCACCTTTCACAGAATGCAGCCACTTCAAAACTGAATTCAGAAAACATTTGAAAAAGATGTTCACAAGCATTGAAGATCGGCCTTCTGAAAAAAATAATCACAGCTCCTACCACTGCACATATGTGCTCAATAAATGTCAAAGATAGTATTTAGTATGTCCAGTGTGCTATGACAAAATGCCACTGAATGAATACCATAAAATTTACCACTCATAGTTCTGGAGGCTAGAAATCCCCATCTCAAGGCAGCAGCAGATTTGATGAAAGTCCTCTTCCTTATACGTGGTATCCTGCTAGCTATGTCCTCACATGGTGGGACAGGCAACCAAGATCCCTTAAAACTCTTTTATAAGGGCATTAATCCCACTCATGAGGGCAAAGGGTTACCAACTTGCTAATAGTAGGAAAGATCTTTAGTCCTTGTACACTGATGGACCCAGTTTTCTCATTCATGTTGAGTCAATCTCTAAGGCCTTGTGTGAACATTTAAGAACTTGCCAAGAAAGAACATAAAGTGCATCTTTAGCACTTACTATATGCCGGGAACTGCCCCAAATACTTTGTTTGCACCATTTCATTGAGGCCACATCCCACACGGGATTTTTAATATTTACAAACTAGAAAAGGGAAGATTAGAGTACTGAGCAGTAGAATCTCTCTCAAAGAACCTTTACCAGTCCAGCACATTAACTGACACCAGTTCACACTGTACAACTATGCTGTAGAACTACATCGTGGATCAGTGACCCTTACCCTGTGAATGCTGGTAGGTGGCAACCTCCTGTTGGGCAGTCTTGGCAGCTATGGTTTCCCCCAGCAAAGCTGTGTGCTTATCAGAATTGAGCTGTTTGTTCCTGGACTTGGTTTTCCTAGTTATACTTGTCACTGCAATGATGACATGTAATAAAAACGTATAAACCAATAAAAAATACTTATTACAATACTCAATAACTACTCATAATACTCATATTTAATACGATGCTTTGGGCAGAGAAGGCAAAGTTCAAAAAATACGGCTGTACCGGGACGAGAAATTCTGAAATTCTAGAGAGGCGCTATACTTATACTGTGTCTCGTGTGTCTTTAAGTTCTTATTTCATTTTAAAAAGAACCAAACAGGAAGCATTCTCAATGCATCATGAAATTTTTTTGCAAGAAAGGCAGTATGGTCCTACAACTGGAGGAATCACACACTAAAACCAAGAAAGGTCCAAACTTGTCAAATAAATGTACATTATTTAAGTAAAAGGTTTATGGCATAAGTTATCCCTTCTGGGACAGGAGGGCATACCTGTACTAAACATATTTAAATTAGTTCCGTAAGTTTTGACCCTTAAGACTGTGGACCTGTTGGCTCAAGTTTCGTTCCGGCTCTTTTGTAATCTTTCTTTCCCCTAGTAACATCCTTCTACTCATCTCCAGGCAACTACCTGCTACTACAAATTCACTTGCATTTTCTAGAGCTTTTCACAAATGCAATGATATACTATGTGATTCTTCCCCTTGTAGCTTATTTCATCGGTGTAATTATTTTGTGATTTACCTATGTTGTTGCACGTATCAAGTTTCTTCCTTTTTATTGCTTAGCATTCATGGTATATATTAAAATTTTGTTCATCTGTTGATAGACACTATGGGTTGGTTGGGGTTAGTACAAATAAAGCTGCTATAAACATTCATGAGCAATACTGTATACACATGTTTTCATTTCCCAAGTAAATAGTAGCAGAATGGAAAGACTAGAACACAGCACAGGCATATTTAACTTCTGAAGAAACTGGAGTTGCCATCGATAATGCATTAGACTACCTTACTTCACAACTTTGCTAGCACTTAGTATTCACGAGCTTTCTAATTTTAATCACTGCAGTGGGTGTGAAGTGTTATTTCATTAGGGCTTTAACTTGCATTTCCTTAAATACTGATTATATTGAGAATCATGTGTTTGCCCTTTTTTTTGGTAGTGTCTGAAATATTTTACCACCTTTTAAGTGGGTCATTTGGTCTTATTACTAATACATCTTGGGAGTTCTTGGCATTTTCTAGACTAACTCCTTTTCTTACAGTATGTGATTTGTGTTTTTATTGTTAGCATTGTTTTCCAAGAAGTTAACTTCAATAGAATCCAATTTTTCCATTTTTGAATTTTATATAATGATTAATTTGGAGGGTGGTATCATGTATCGATCCAGGTTTGATTGTTTTATCAATCTTTTACACAGATAGCCAATTGTTGCAGCTCCATCTCTTAAATCACCCTTTAGTCACTGATTTCTCCATGTACTTTTGTTGAAAATCAACTGATCACATATGTGATGATTTATTTCTCTGTTTTACTAATCAGCTTGACTATTTTTATGCAGCGACACTACATATCACTTTTCAACTAATTTTAAACATATACTGAGCAACTCACATCAGCATTTATCAGGGGGCTTTTACTGTGTCCCATTGGTCAAGAAACTTGATGCAACAGGAAAAGTAGGAGAAAGCACACAGTGGGAAAAAGACAGTACACAGGAAAAAGACAACTCAAAATTATCACGATAACTGGATGAAAAGGGCCTAGAAAAAGTGGAGACTTTAAATGGCATTTTCCCAAAGAACACCCTGCATCCAATAATATGACCCTACATTTTGCAACATGATGTCTACAGACAGCACTTATTAGGAATAATTTGTTCTCATATACTATCCATTGAAGGCACATGCTACTGCCAGTTTCTAAGCAACTTGACATGACTATGATTGCTGTAACTCTTGCCACAAGTAAACTGACCTTCAAACTATCCTATGTGGCCTTGTGGTAACTTTGTGATCTCCACCGAGCTTTCTGAAATATTCATAGTAGCCCCCAGGATTCCTACCATCTCACTCTGCCCAAATCGCTCTCCTTTTTAGAACCATGAAGTTCTGAAGCCTCCAAAACAGTAGCCTGTTGGCTTCACCTGGCATTACTTCCCTCGCTCACCACTGGCCGTGCAGCAAAGCTTCATAAAAATGTGATTTGTTAACATGACAAAAGTAACAAGGAAATGTGAAGCACTGATTGCAACCCAAGGTTTTGCAGTAACTCTGATTATCGTTAAGGATAACCCCTAAACCATGAAAAAGTTTTTCCCCTAGGACTGTATGGAATGCAAATAAAATAACCAAGTATAGCAATCCCCAAAAATCTAGGATACCAGCCCTTCAGACAAGATCTAGAGAAACATAGTGGAAGACCTCTAGTAAAGCTCACCTGCAAAGTTAATCAAGAAAAGAAAATTGTGCCAAAGCTGGATAGATCAATGCTATCAAATCCGACAGCCTGTCACCTTTGAATCCAAAAATACTTTAAGGTTAGATCCCAAAGCAAATGAAGTGATGGATTACTTTAGTGTGGACTGTTAAATGTCACCTTACACTCTGATAGCTCCCCTCCAGCAATACTCTATCTTAACTAATTGGAAGAGATGTTAACAGATACATGAAAAATGAGGCCAAACACAAGCACTGATTTTGAATAGTATTTTTCTCTGTGGAAAGGAGTCCTATCTTTTCTTTTTCTAAAAACAAGGGATGCTTTCAAATGGCCTTAAATGCATCTCCCAACATCACATTTGGAAACCTTCCCTGGCACAACAGTTGGAAGGTAGGGCTTCCTGGTGGATCAAGGCCCCTATTACAAGGCCTTGCAGGAATGGATGGGTTCGCCTTCTTCTGCTCTCTTGCCAGGTGAGGAAGCAACACAGTCAGACTGTCCTCACCTAATGTTGGTGTCTTGATCTTGGACTTCCCAGGCTCTGAAATTGCGAGAAATTTCTATCGTCTGTACATTACCCAGTCTGATACTGTTACAGCAATCAAATGGACTAAGATACTACTTGCTCCCTTATATAAAGGGCCTAGGGAAGCCCCTCAGAATCTCTATTTCTTTTTTAAGGACCTGCTGCTAAAGCCGAAGGCTACTAATCCTTTAAATCTACTTCCTTGTCAAAACCCACCTTCTCAAAAGGAAGTGTTTATACACTGACATATGTAATGAATGCATTTACTGTTACATGTATGCATCACAACAAGGCTCTATAGAGATCCCACACACATCAGTTTTTATTTTTACCCATTCCCTAACACCCATACGGTATAAAAGTTATACAGGTATCTTCCTATTTATCTAGTAAGTGTTATGTGCCTGTAATTGACATTTCCTTCCATTTACAGCAAGTAGATCTATTAGCCTAGGCCCCCAGATTTGTTGCTCTTTATATCAGAAAATGAAATCAGTAACCACAGAACGAAGGAAACAAAAACCAAACAGGCTATTAAAGATCTTTTCCGGCATCTATTATCTAATAATCACTGTTAAAGATAGTCTGTAGCCAAATAATAACAGAAAATATAGGCAGAATTGAAGAGTTTGTGGTTATTCCACTATACCACAGTTAGCTGAGTACAAAATCTCAATTTCCACAGGAGAGGGAATTCATATTTAATTTCTACCCAGCCATTAATTACATGAACTGGTTTTAATTCTCTGGGTCTCAAGGTTAGACCTAAAGTACAAAAGTCAATACATCTTTTTTTTAAAATAGTGTCTCACTGTGTAGGTCAGGCTGGCCTTGAACTCACTACATAGCCCAAGCTGGCCTCAAACTTGGGGCGATCCTCCTGCCTCAGCCTCCTGAGTGTTAGTGCTACACGCATGTGCCATCAATCCCGGCTGAGTCAATGCAGTTTAAGAAACATTTATTATGTGAATATAATAAAAACACAGCCCCTGCCCTAAATTCTGCCTTCTATAAGTTCTATCATGGTTATGGCTATAACTTTTCTACTTCTAGAATAGCTGAGTTTTATTAGGAATGCAGTTAGACAGTTCTAAACTTGATTTCAAGATACCACCAAAAATATGAGTCAAGGGTATCAGCCTACTGGGCACCGCGTCCACCGCCAAGAAATGGGGCTGCGGACCGGTCCCAGGTAAACGTGGAGAAATGTAAGTGATGCCGTTCTCTGAAATCCGCACGACACAAAATGCTTCACTTTTTTTTTACTGGCTCTCAAGCTTAGCAATAGCCAATAATCTCACATAATTCCTGTAATGCTAAAGGTTCTCACTAGAAGAAAAATATACATTTTTGTTTCAAATGGTGTATTTCACATTCACCAGGCCCCCACATGGGAGCTACAAACTGGGGAAGAATCAGAGCTGAACAAAAGCTTTTTGCTCTATCCCCAAACTTACCCCTTTACTAAACTCTCCACATGATTAAGTCCAATTGCTGCCAGATTTGTCAAAATAACATAAGCAAGATTTAAAGGAGAAATCACTAAGACCAAGAATTTTCTTTCGTTAAACAATTTCTATCACTTAACTTTGCTCCCCTTAAGAACTATACTTTCCTAAAATTGTAGTAAAATGTTGGTAGTGTACAAATCACAATATCCCAAGTCCTCCTCAAGCCTTTGGACGAAACCAATGCCTTAGAGCCAGTAATAAATACAGGTTTTAATCTACTGGCAGACTGGAGACCCTTCTGCTCTTGTTGCCACACCTTGTGCTACATTCTAATGCTTCTGTGGAATTCAGTCCATTGGCTGAAATTATAGTAAAATGAAGGGGCCAAAAAGATCAAAAGGATAAGCAATGTACTTGATAACACTGACAGGAAGATATAAGTTTAATTATTACTCAATTTTCACTTTTTTAAAACATAAACAGATACAATCTAGTTGTTTCATAAATACTGTTACATGCCTAAGAATCAAAGAAAATATTTGCAGAACAGGACTATCTACTATTGTAATTACGATTAGATCAAGGTGGCCTGGTGATGCAGGCCCGTAATCCCAGGATTTTGCTTGGCCAAAGTGGGAGGGAACTGGTCCTGGGTTTACTCCCTAGTGCCCTCCTCCCCAAAACCAAATTTGAACACTGCAGAAGTTTATCGTGCATACAAAAGAACAGTCGCAAACTGGGAGACCTCAAGCCAAACCTGAGGAGGACTACTCAAAATAGCACCAATACCCTTTATAAAGCACAGAGAAGTATTTTGTCCCCTTACTGTTTGTTATATACTAACATTCTTTTTAAGGCAAGCAGAGCAGTTTAAGTTTATTAACCTATAGCTGATTATTTTAATTTCATGGAATCATACTGTCAGGAAATAAAGCTTTTATTCCGTTTTTCATATGTTACAGCTGGCACTTTGGGGGAATCAGGATGACCTAAATGTTGGCAATGTCCCTGTGAGTCATCGGCCTGGGGTCTATCAAAGCTGGGCCTCGTTTTTATTTCTCTACACTCGCTATTCAAGAGAGAAAACTGATTTTGAACTATTGGGGAAGAGCGGAGAGAAAGATTTATCACACAGAATGTTTGTTTTGTTGTACAGTAAGTTTACATGCTGATACATGACTTGCAAGCAGCAGGCTTATAATTTTGATTAGCTGCAACAGTAAGGGTGAAATAGTTTTCTGCATTTAAAAACTCAAAATCTCTATTTCTCTACCATCTTTTCTGACAAGATAATGCCACTTCTCAAAAAATTGTAACAAAAAATAGTAACACACTAAAGAGAACAAAATGTTAGCTTCTGAAACTTTATTTTTAGTACATACATTTCACAAACGAAAAGCCTCTAACCCCACACAAAACTCCATAACCCAATGTTTTAATTTCATCAACATTCTTCAACTATTTACACTGTCTTCCCTCAACAAAAGTGCAATCCAAGACATTTTGACAAGAAATCTTTACCGATAGTACATTTCCGAGCTGGACTTAATAGTTTCCATCCACTTACTTCCTCTCAATTACCTGGAGTAACAATAAGGTCAACAGGACGTGGAAACCAACTTAGCTGGGCGGCACCCCACTGTAAGAACCAAAGCAGCACAGGGCACTCTCTTCTCACTGCTCCTACAGCCTATAGCCACAGTTACTAAGCAGCTGGGACCAGGAGACTACAGAGGAAAAGCCAACCGGGACTACCAACCTGGGCACAAGAGAACGGACGGCGTAGTAAGCACTGGTCTTGCAGCACTAAATGAAAAGACTTCAGCACATCAGTTTTGTTATTTTCATCATTTAAACACCTAATAGTATTTTTTCTTGATTAGCTAATTTTTGCCAAAACATGAAAACTTCTTCTATTCAGAAAATGTTCAGGCTGGGGGCATAGCTCAGTGGCATAAGCACCTGCCTGGCAAGGTCCTGAGTTTGATCCCCAGTACCATAAAAAAAAAAAAAAAAAAAGAAAATGTTCTCTCATAAAAACTGAAATAGAAAGGATGTTTGGGGAAGCTCTTTTGTAACTAGAACAGGACAACTGAGCCACCTCTCAACTTCATGGCACAAGGTCTCTCTTGAAAGTACAAACAGTATATCCATGCCTCAGATGCAACCAGGAGGAAGTGGGGAACTGAGACGGCCTGAGGAAAAACATGGCCTGTCACAAACTGTCTTCTCTCTACACTACAGCAGGTAACTACATTTGTTCAACGTATGGAACTCGTACAAATAAGGATTAAAAACTGTTAGAATAGATTAAAAATTACTGAAGTTACTAGTCACTCGTCAGACTGCTTAATGTTATGGAACATTTCATCAGAAAAACAGAAACTGAATCTCCTGGATGACTGATATCCTTTAATATCTTAACAATGACAAAAATAATAATCTTTCTTGACAAATTCCAATTATGATCAAGGTGCTCCAAGCAAGCTTGGAGGAAATATGAAAGTCAGCACTTTATAGTTTTGCATATTTAATTATATTTTATTCTCTAACCAGCCAAACTGTCCCTTTTAGATAAAAATGTAATGCCTTAAAAGATTTTGAGTGTGATACTCGCCTCTTTTTATATAACTACATACATCTAACGGAATCTTCACTGCAGCATCAAAATGATATCCAAAAGCAAATTTTACTCAATTATAGTGAAACCTCATCATACTTACTTTTCAAGGGAGTAGAAAACAATCTAAGGAAAAAATACGGATGCAGCATACACTAATCCCAGTGTCATTTTACCCTGAACAGCTTGCTGAATGTAATGTATAGATCAACTGTAAGCTTTCGAACAATATGGAGGTTTCACTAGAAATATGTAGTAGATTGAAGAATAGGTGAGTTGTAAGAAAATATAAATATGTTACTACTAATATTAAATTCAGAAATAAAATCCAAATGGTTCTCTAAAAACAAGAGAAACTTACCAATTTATAAATTTGGATAAGAGAATCAATAGGGAAACAGTTAATTCACAATTACAGCTTTGTGTATCAATGACAAATTTCCAAGGGCTATAGTCTACCAATAGTGACTTTCTGTTTCACATACGCATTTTGAGCTCCCCCTTAACTGCAGAGTATTTTTCAGATCAAGCATCAAATCACATGCATCACACCAAGTAACAATCGCCCAAAGTGAAAGGTGAAGAATGTAAGTTGATACACTGTTTTTCCAATGTTGTGTTGTTTCAAACATAACATATACATAGTAAAAATGAAACTCAAGTACAGTAATACCTGAAAGGAAAAATCAACTGAGAAAAAAGTTATAAGCCAAATAAATACTATAAAATATTCACATCAATGCCAAATTTGGCAATTCATAGAATGATTAATTTTAGTAACCTTTTAGCATATACACATATCATACTTGAAATTATCAAATTCATTTGTGAGAATCTAATTTCAATTCTATAAAAGTATGGGGTATCAGTGTATTACAGTCCAATGAACAGAAGATAGTGTTTTAGAATGCTCTAATGAAGTTCTGTAAGTGGTTTTTTTTTTTTTTTTAACCAACAAGTTATCATGAGGGGATGACTGGTTTTTAAAGCATACTGTTAAGCATCACACCAGTAACTTTCCAAAATGACACACTTTAAAAAGAAATGCTAAAATTATTCTTTCCTTCATCATTCTCTCAAACGATTCTTCCCTTCCTCGGCTCAACTCTGATTTTGGAAACTCAGTATTAAATGGATCAGACAAGCTATAAGGCATTATGGGGACGGTAAGTGTGGCGGCATGACTGGTTCTGCAGCTCAGCAGTTAGGTTCTATGGCTGTGAGATTTACCTGTGGGAAGGATTTGACACCAAACAGCACTTTCAAAGTGCAAGCACCCCTCAATCACACTCTACGTGGATTCTCCTTAAGAGTTTCTCCAACCAACTTCCTGTTGTTCTCCAAACAACAGAGTAACTCAAATGACAGAGTTCTGCCTTTTTGCCCTCTCAATTCAGAGTGCATCACTTCCAAACTTACTTCATATATTGTTATAAGTCAGCTTAGCTAAGAATGTTTCCAACACCAACAGCTTTCCTGTCTTCTAATTTGGGTATTATTTTCAGCATGAAAACTCAGTTAAGTTATAACACAAAAGAAAAGAACACTCATGTCCACTTTGAAATCATCTGTGAGTGAAAACTGCATGTCAGTGTGTGCTGCAGAACACTACGCCGAGACAACCTAATACACTATTAGCTCTCCAGGCTCAGACTTACATTCACTTGTCACACATTTTGCCTAAGGCCCACAGAGGATCTACAAGTGGGTCTTTAGAAAGTTAACATTTTACTAAACGCTCCCTCTCTACCCCTTCCATGCTTTTAGTCCATAACCACATAATCCCTTTCCTAGGTCCGTCCCATCCTCCCCACCACTTTAACGCTGCATCAGAGACTCCTGGTGAGAATGAACCCTGCCCACACTCACACAGTTTCCCACCTGGCTCTGGTCCTGATCACAGACTGACACTGGGGAATCAGTCTGGGGAGAGGGCAGCCTCATTTTAGTGGTATACATATACAAAGTAACTCTGCTTTAAATTAGAAAAGAAAGTAATGTCGCAGAATGAGTCCCTATAAAAGATATGTAATAAAGTAATAATATCAATAAAATAGCTATTACTAAAGCAAAGCTTTCATCAATAAGCTTCAAGAACTTTGAAGGAGGAGAATGGCTTCACGAAATGGTAGTCCAGGTTCCCACAGTGTGGACACTGCTGGACGTTGCTGTACTCGGAGAAGTACTGCATCCCAATGCGCACATCGATCACAGGCTTCCCGCAGTGCTTGCAGTTCAGGCGGGCCTGGAAGAAACAGACACGTAAGCCACTCCTTTCCTCCAGTGCTTGTCAGTCACCCAAACCCAAAGGATCGGAACTGCCTGACAGTTCAACCATTTCTCCTTACCAAAAATGGTATGCAAAGCCTAAGGTAGATACTCAAAATATTCACCCTCACCAATCTGAAAGATGAGTGACTCCAACTTCTCTCTGACAGAGGCAGTGCTAGTCCTGTCACTTACTAGTGGAAAGGAAATTCTTACCTAGTACCATACCGTCTAAACCTTGCCACCACAGTTCCCTTAACAACAGACCACCTGCAACCCTGGACTTTAAGAGAATGGCTGAAACTGCACCCATACTTGCATACTTCTTTGAAGAGTCAGGGTTTATTTTAAAAAGTTCATGTACATTATCATGTGAGGCTTCTGTACCCCACTAGCACATTATCTTCATTCATGCCAGATTCTTCTAGCAATATACTCCTATACCCTTTCAGCAACAGGTTCAAGAGTGATGTAAATATAAAGAAAATTATAAATAAACACTCAATTTAAATTCCTTCTGAAAAATATACTAACAATGTATAATCTCGACTTGTCTTCAAACCATTCCTCTGAAGTAGATAGTTTTATCTGAATTTCAATTGATGCAACTGGCACTGTGGCACAGAAAGAAAACAAGAAAACTATTTTCTTTTGGTACCAGGAATCAAACTCAGGACCTTGCACTTGCCAGGCTGGCGGTTAGTGCTGCTGAGCTATATCCCTGGCCCTGGCAAAATTCTGTATATTAAAAAAGTAAAACTTTCTTCTTTTTAAATCATAATTTTTTATTGGAGATTTAGTGTGTTAATCATATAAAATATGAGACAATGCACGCAAGCAAAAAGGAAACCAAAGGAACTACTCAGCATCCTGCCCCCCAGCCTTCTAAGCTAACTGCTAATAGCTTAGTGAACTCGTTGTATGCTCACTTGCTCACAAATAGAAGGACGGCATGGTGCCATTTTATAACTTTTTTTTACTCAACAGATGGGAAATATTCCACATAATATGATAAATTATCTTATACTATCCCTTGTAATAACTGCACAGTATTCCATCTCAATTTAGTAACTCGGCAGTTCCTGCTGGAGTTTAGAGATCTTCCTGAGTTTCTTCCTGATTCTCAGAAGCATCTTCTGCCAGTTCTCACCCCTCCCTCAAGCAGCCTCCTCTATACTCGCTTGGGGACAGGAGCCCAGCATCACACACTGCTCCTGTGGTGCAGTGAGTACCAACCTGACAACAGGGAGAGGCGGCCAGGATGTCGTAGGTATACATCGTGCCCAGCTGATGCCAGCTGCCGTCCCACCGCGACTTACACTTGATGCAGATGATCTTGTGAACCCCTTCCAGGCAATCCACACACACTGCGTACAGATGCATGAGCCTCCCTGTGTACAGAAGACACACAGCTGAGAGTGGCCATCATGGAAGTCACTTGTCATCCCTGCGCGAGAGCCTAGACTTCTTTATCTACCAATTACAAGCAAACAGTTTATCACCTGGGTAACCTCAGAAAGCGTCAACACTAGTTACCACACATCCCAAGCTAATGATGAATTACTATTATCAACAGGACACTGTGTCAGTGTCTAACAAGGAAGGCTTGTGTCCATTTACTTTAGAGAGAGTACTGCCAGATTTACCCGTGCCCATCCACGTTCAAATAACAAAGCCACACATGCTCAAAAACAGCCAGGAATCATCCAGGACCCCTGCTCAGAGTCTGTGTGTGACACGTGGAAAGGAAACCTACACTGATCTCATCCACAAGTCCCACCATAAAAAAGCCGAAAGTTTCTCTTGGTACTGAGAGCCTAGAATTACACCACAGCCAGAATTACTACGCTAAATGTTCTTGTCCCCAAAATTGTTGAGCTCTCACATTTAATGTAGGAACGACAATTATATCTGATTTATAAATGGTCTGTTAACAAGTTCAACATCTTATTTACCATGTTCTTAAAAGCCTTATTCTTTTTATTTATCAATATCTTAACTAAGTGTTAAGCCGCTCTCCAGCCTCCCAGACCTACTCTCTGCAATTCTTAAGCATCCCTTCTTACAACAGGCTCTGGAGGGGAGGGAGAGCAGCAGTGGAGGTCAGGTGTTGGTGACGGTGACCATGAGGACAGCAAGTAACTTCCTGCTGAGTGCTTACTCCGGGTCTGCACCGTGCTGCTGCGTTCCACCTGAATCCTTCCATTTAACTCTATCCCAACTCTAGAAACCAGGCATGATAGTCCTTCATCAGACAGGAGGAACCGAAGCTGAGAGCTTGAGCACCCTGACCGAGATCACAAAGGAAATGAGTAGCAAGGCCCACTCAAATTAACATCTGACTTCTAACCTACAGGCAAATCTCGGAAGGCCTGCCCCAGACTGGGTCTCTGGGTTTACTTTCAGTTACTGTTATCCATGGTACTAAGTACAGAGAATTTTGAATTTCTAAACCCTATAACAAGATTTTGTTTGTGAGTTCAAACAAAAAGCGGCCTCCTAAGAGAACAAGCACTTCCTCGGACTGTTAGAAAGGTCAGTAAAATCTTCCTAATTACATCAACTTTAATATAAAACATTCTCGGAAGAAGTCTTAGAACAGAAGCTGGAGGTGAAGTAAGAGGAGGTCACAGAGAGGTAAAGTGCACGGAAAGGCAGGAACACGCCACAAAGTCCACCACTGGAAATAGGCAGCACCTTGCAGCATGTGATTAACTACACACAGAATCCTGTGGCCTAGAATGTAGTCTTCCTACCAGAGTTCAACATGCTTTAAAGAAGGAACAGTCGGGACTCTATGATAGAAGAAATGATCTGCACAAGCTTGCTATAAATAAATCACCCAGTCTTCTGCGGGAAGCAGCAACGAAAACACCATTATGCAACCAAGTGACCTGTGGCACTGATGACTTCTGTGCTCCATCTCGATTAGATACCCTCATCTTCATATTTTAAAATTCTCAATACTTTTGTAATACACACCTAACACAGCCATTATCTAGTTGGGGATGGTTACATATTTTTGTATGTACACACATACCAGTATCTTGGGCCCACCTAATTTTTACTCCTTCCTCCATCCACTCTGACAGGGAGATTTATCATATCTTCTGCTGCTTTCTATTCTCTCCTCATTCAAGAACTCTTTCACATTTATTATTTAACCACCACAACAATAAACTCTCCAGTGTTCATTCTAACTGCAGACTTCTAACAGTGCCCGTGACATCTCCACACACGTCCCAACACCTCTTCTAGCCCAACATACACAACGGTCCTCATCACCTTTTCCCCTAAACCAGGCCCTTTCCCCAACTTCTCTAATCCTGTCTGCGGCACAACCACTCACCTGGTCTAGTGCCACAGTTTGCCAACAGAGATGCCACGTCCTCAACATGCAGGCATCCCGGGATCCCCAAATCAGCCATTCTCCTTTAAAATAACCCACTGCACACACCGCAGCCCTTCGGGCCCCTGCCCTTGCAAGGCCATCTCTTGGACTGTTGTGCACACACGAGAGAAATGAAGTTTCAAATCTGTTTCTTCATCCCAACCCTCTCAAACAACTTCTGGGGAATGTGACTGTGTGCTTTAAAAAAATGCTTAAAACCCCTCAATTCATATTCAGAAGGAACATGGCAAAGTCCACACTGAATGGTTCTCTTTCTACCTCGTAATCATAACCTGTCCTTTTCCTTGCAACCACCTTTCCTTTATGTAAGCTGCTTCAGTATCTCACAACTAAGAGACAGAATGGCTGGACCAGCTGCTTTTCAAAATCCAGCCCAGGGGATATAGCTCAGTGCAATAAGCACTTGCCTGGCAAGTGCAAGGTCCTGAGTTCGATCCCCGGTACCACACAAGAAAAAAAAATCCAGCCCACCTTATGACATATCTGACCAACCAAGCCAAAGTGGACCCTTTCTCCTTGGAAACAAGTAACATACATAATATCCACACATTACTAATTCCACATGTGGAATTACACAACGCCATTGGGCTGATAAAATTAGTTACTTTCTATAAAAGCATCTTATAAGATCTTAAACTGAGGACAGGCAAAAACTGACATAACCCAGCACATGTATGAATTTGCTAAGTTTGACTAACAAATGGACTATGTCAAAGAACTTGTCCATCACAACTAGAAAAAAGAACAATATTCTCACATATCCTGGGCCCATGCACACTTATTTATCCTCACAAAGAATGGTTTGAGTTTTTAGATGGAGAAGTAAAGTCTTTCCACTCACTTCCTTCTAAAATTACCAATGAACAGGATAAAGAACAAGAAACACAAACTCCATATTCCATGAAACAACTGAAGTACCTGCAATCCTGAGCCAAAATATAAGATCAGAAAGTAGATGGAGTTGGTCAGCACTGACATTGGACAACAATCAGTGGGGAGGACGGAGTGAAGTGCTGAAAAGGTAACAGTGGGTGTAGCAAGTTACAAACAACCAAAAAATTTGTGCGTCTCTTTCATCAAGATGCAGAATACAGGAGCACCCTGGGAAACTGGGTTCAGGACCTATGCCAACGAACACTTCATAGGAGTGGAGGAATCCTCTCAGCTTATGCCTCCAAAGACCAGGCAGCTTCCACTCTCACCTGGCAACTGGCTGAGAACGACACATGAGAAAGGCCAAGCTGAACCCTCACGAACTACTGGTAACATGCAAATTAATACAGCCATTATGGAAAACAGCAAGGAGACCCCTCAAAAAATTAAAATTTCACTGATGACCTGATCATAGTAAAAGACTTGACACTCTGTGATAAAACACTGAAGTTATAACTACTACATGATCCAGCAACCCTCTTCCTGGGTACACATCCAAAGGACCAAAGTAAGTCCTCCGAAGCGGCATCTACACACTTCCGTTCACTGCAGCGCTCTTCCCAACCGCCAAGATGTGGGGTCAAGCTAAGTATCCACCGACAGGTGAGCGGGTAAAGAAAATGTACTACATTTCTATACACAATAGACTATGATCCCTCCATGAAAAAGGTTTCGTGAAACCCTGTCATCTGTGGGTACATGGATAAAGCTGGAGGAAATAAGCCAGATACAGAAAGACAAATACTATACGACCTTATTCATTTTTGTAATCTTAAAAAAAAGCTGATTTCATTGAAGTGCAGCGCAGCATAGTAATTACCCAAAGCCAAGGAGAGGAACAAAGAGGTGGAAGATTGGTTAACATATACAAAATTGCAGGTAGATAGGAGGGGTAGGTTCAGGTGTTCTATTGTACAGTAGAGTGACTATAGTTAATACTATTACATAATACAATATTTTTCAAAGTAACTAGAAGAGGTGATTTTGAATGTTCTCACCACAAAGAAAAGATAAATGCACAAGGTGATAGCTATTCTTAATACCCGGTCTGATCACTACACAATGTACACGTGTCAAGATATCATACTGTACCCTCTAAATATACAAATATTATGTGTCAATTAAAAATTTCAAAAGCCCAGACTAGGCTACTGGAAAATGAAAGACAAGGAACAGAAAAGAGACATTCCAGCTGAGGCCCCAGAACCACCAGTCCATCAATGCTATGTGTGAATAAAAACCCAACTTGACCAACCAACCACAGAGCTGCCAGAAATACTTAAACCATCACTTAATTGTGTTCTGGAATGTTCTGCTTCATAAAAAAAGGCTTTAAAAATAAGGATTAGGCAAAAGTCTCAAAATGAACGAGACTGACTCAAGTCCATTTTCTCGCTCAGAAAGATAGCAAGAAATTTTATTCTTCAATTAAGAACAGGATGCTATTACCAGCTACTCTTCTGACAGAAGATTAATTCAATATATAAATAACTAAAAAAGAAACCTAAAAATATGAAACACCCAAATCAATAAGTAAACAGACATTTCTCATAGAAGTACAGATCAAATGCAATATGAAAAATGTTCAACATCTTTAGCTATTAGGAAAATGTAAATCAAAATTTCACTGAGATCTCTTACCACAATCAGAATGGCTATCATAAAAAATACAAAAATGACTGAATGAATGTATGAATGAATGAATGCTAGAAAAGATATATGAAAGAAGAACCCTTCCCCAACAGTGGGGGTGGTTTCATAAATTAGCACAACTACTGTGGAAGTCAGTATAAAGGCCCCTTAAAATATGTAAAAACAGTATTACCATACGACCCAGCCTATTCTATTCTTTGGTGTATTCCCGAAGGAATTAAAGTCAGCATACTATAGGAATATCTGCAGGATCATATTTACTGTGGCATAACTCAGAAAAGCAAAGACATGGAAGCAGCCTACATGTCCATCAACAGACGAATAGATTAAAAAAAAGCGGTGCATACACACAATGACATATCATTCAGCCATAAAGAAGAATGAAACAATGTCATTTGTAGGAAAATAGAAATGATGACCACATTGAGTGAAATCTAAGAAAGACAAATATTACGTATTTTCCCTAATATGCAGAATCTAAAAAAAAACGACACAGAAGAGAAGGGAGACTTACATTAGCCAAGAGGAAAAGAATAAGGGTTAGGGAAGCATACGGGAGGGGAGAAGGGAATGCTATGGTCAAATACATACGCATGCATGGAAACACCACAACGCAACAATGTTCTGTAACACTTATAGACCTTAATAAAATCTGTCAAAAGAGCCCCAATGGAGCTGGAAGAACTGGCTGTCTATATGCCATAGATACACCTGTATCTATCACCACGCATTAAAGTCAAAATGGATCAAAGATCTAAATATTAAAACACAAACAGTGAATTTACTGGAAAAGAAACTAGGCAGAGATCTTGAAAACATACGGGTAAGCAAAGACTCCATGAACGAAACTCAAACTGCACAGGAAACACTTCAAAGGATCAATAGCTGGGATCTTACCCTATTAAAAAGTTTTTGTAACTCAAAAGAAATCACCAACAGAGTGACACGATAACCCACAGAGTTAGAAAACATTTTAGCTGTCTCTCAGACAAAAGACGTATCTAGAACATACCAAGAATTGAAATTCAAAGGCTCAATCCAAACATGGGCATCTGAGATGAATACACACTTCTCAGATGAAGAAATACAAATGGCAAATAAATACCTGAAAAAATGTTCAACCTCAATGGTTATTCCAGAGATACAAATTAAAACAACACTGAAATATCATTTCACCCTAGTAAGAATGGCTATCATCAAGAAATCAGCCAATAACAAATGCTGGAGGGGCTGTGGGGAAAAAAGGAAAAACCCTTCTCCACTGTTTGTAGCAATGTAGACTGGTGTGAACACTTTGGAAATTAGTGTGGAGATTCCTCAAAAAACTAGGATTAGAGGTCAGATTTGACCCAGCTATTCCCCTTCTGGGCATTTTCCCAAAAGAATTAAAAACATCATGCCACAGCAATATATGTGTACCCATGTTTATGGCAGCACAATTTGTCATAGCAAAATCCTGGAAACAACCAAAACGCCCATCAACTGAGGGATGGATAAAAAAGATGTAGTATTTTTATACAATGGAGTACTACTCAGCTATAAAGGAGGATAAACTTGAGACATAGTGAAACGGATGTGACTTGAGTCCACACTTATAAGTGAAATAAATCAGTGACTCATGCAAATATCATATTGTCTTCCTAGTGTAAGAAGCTGAAAGTGTAAATAAGACCCAAAATGTACAACAGATATTGTGAAATGAGAAGAAAATGCTCAAAAGGAAAGAGAAACTGAGATGGGGGAAAGGAGAAAAGAAAAGGGAAAAGAAAAAAATATATATACACACACACACAAGACAGTTAAGATGGATATACTACTAACTGCTATTAGCTCACTGAAAGGACAGGTATATGCCTATACTGCTTGACTGGGTTTTCATGCCTGTATCTTATAAGCAACTACTCTGAAGATAACAACACACAATATACTAAACATTGTTACTCTCTTTCAATCTTGTTTTGAAATTTTATACCATTGTTTCCATTGTTTATTTTTCTTCAAAATAAAAAAATAGCCCTTGGCAATTAACGTATGGTAATAGAAAGTCAACAAAACCTTTTAGAAAGCAGAATAAGGAGGTGAATAGAGCCAAAAAAATATACTACATATGTAGTGTGTAGTACACACACACACACACACACACACACACACACACACACATCAAAGGATGTCCTCTCTCGCCAGAAAAGGATCAAAATAAGTTCAATATGTAATTAACAGGAGATCCACAGTTTTCCACAGTTTCTAATGAAAATAGAAGAAAATTCCTCCAAATTGAAAATTATAAGTTTACAGACTAATAGGCCAAGAAAGTTCACAGCACAATTAATGGAAGGGGCTAACAAAAAAACCCCCACAAAACAAACCACTGCAATGGAATTTTGCAAGCCCGGGGTATGACCAAGTGGGAAGACACAATCAAAACAGTCTCAGATTTTCAAAATATAGCTACCCATACAACTTCTGGGAATGTCCCCTGATGAACTAAGTGAACAAACTAACAACAACAAAATACGAGATCTAGGAAACAATATGTGCGAGTACAGGAAAGAAACGGAGGCTCTCCTAGAAGGACAGCTAGAGCACAGCACACCCTGGGCGCACCGCACCAGGACAGACACGGGCAGGGCAGTAGCACGCTACATACACCAGGGGCACTTTCAGAAGAAAAACTTAAAATATCCTGTCAGGTACATGCAAAGGCTTCTAAAAGGTGGCTTTTAACCAGGTTGCTGGAGAATGAGAGTAACTAGTCAAGGTTTTTTTGTTTTGCTTTTTAAAGAAAAAAAACAAGAGAGGTTGAGGCATAAGGATCATAAGCTGGAGTCCCACCTGGGTAACTTACTCTGTCTTAAAATAAAAAATTACAAAAGGAGGTAGGGTTGTAGGTCAGTGGTAGAGTGCTCCTGCGTTTGATTCACAGTATCACAAACAAATGAAAAACTTAAGCAGAACTAGGGATGCGGCTCCGTGATGACAGGATTTGCCCAGCATGCACAAGGCCCTGGGCTAAATCCTCAACATTACCAAACACAAAAACAGAACAAAGCATTAAGCAAATGAAAACATAAAGAAATTAACTCTAACGAAAACAAAAGGTGACTTTAGATATATTGTTTCTGTACCAGAAAATAGAACTATACATCTTGGCTCAACACAAATATTTACATACAACAGCAAAACATGCATTCAATCAAGAATTGTGGCAACTGTGTATTATCCTGAAAGAAGGGAAATATATAGTCACACACATTAAAAGTCAAGACATACCTAAAATTGGAAAATGAAAGTATAGGATTTAAAATTATAACATTAAAAACTTGAATCATTAAAAATTTAAAGTGTCCTTGGGGACTAAGAAGAACTCAAGTGGAAATACAGCATTTTCACAATAAGCTCTTAAAGTGTAATTTTGAAGTTATGAACATGTTGTATGTCATGCATACCAGTTTTAAGAACTTCATCAGTTTCATAATAAGATTTCACACTTGTAAAAACCAACCCCTACCGTTCTATTTATGGCTATTTTGCAATGTGTCCAAGTTCTTCTACATCATCCCCTCATCACCATGACGAAGGTAATGCCTGAGCTTCCAATAACCTTCCATTTTTCTCATCACTCCTATTTTCAAAATCAATTCAACTAATCTGAAAATATATCGGCCCTTCCTGTCTCCTACTTACTGTTGTATTTACAAGGATCAAAGAAATACGCAATTTGCTGGGCACATCAAGACAGGATTCAAAAGCAACTATTTTTCAGCAAGAACTACGCATTTCTTTTTTCCTAAATTTCCTCCTAGTTATGAAAAACTGCTCTTTTCAAAATAGAGGGGAAAAAGAACATAAAATTTCCCACTGGGCCAACTCTACTGGTATAGTGGTATCAGTACAAAAATCACCACCACCTCAGTGGGAAAGACTGAAATACTCACATTACCTAACACCTGACTGGAACAAAAACACAGCAGTTTAAATTACACCCAAACAGAGCAATTCCCTGCTTGTTTTTTGGGATTTAACAAACAGAAAGTAGGCAAGGTGAGTCAACACCTATACCTTGAAGGTGACAAGGAACATCATATTCAATCTCATCATGTCTTGAGGGACTTAAGAACAAAGTTCCATCCACCAGTGGGAACTGTTCGAAGACAGGAAGTGCCCGGTGGCACAGAGCACAGTTTACAACGTTTCTGTGGCTGGCACTGAGGGCTGCCAGAATGAACTTCCGCAGATCCTCACCCTGGCCCATGTGGGCATCATCTTCCATCCGCACATGGAAAGTGTTCAGCTTATGCCTGGGGATGTGGGTAAGGAGCTCAGAGAGGTCCAGCCGCCGCAGGAACTGCACGGGGGTGTCAAAGTGTCCCCCCCTATGAAGAGACAACCCAGCAGCACTATAATCCAAGTGGGCATTTCGGAACACGTGGCCCCCAGCCATGGCTTTTTTGTGAGGCTCAAGATGGATGGCGTTCTTTAAGAATTCCCCCAGGTATCTAGAGGAGCGGGGGCCACTGAAGTGGGCAGGAGAGAGGATGGAGTAGCCAGTGGGCGGGGACTGACCAGGGGAAGCACAGGGGGAGCGGCCACCGTAGGCGGTGGTGCCAGCCGCCTTCTCCTGGGAGTTCTGCCGGTCCATGGAATGCCGTCGGGGGAGGTCATGGTTCAGGCTTTTCTGGGGTTTGTTCAGGGGCCTACATTTTTTTGCCTCCTCTGCAGCCTCCCCAGGGGGCCTCCCTGTGTTCTTCTCCAACCCAGACTTCTTTTTTTTCTCATCCTGCATCCGCTTCACCTGGTACCAGTCTGTGTCCTTCTTCAAGTGGCCCTGCCCGCAGCGGCAAGAGCAGAAGCGGAAGGCCAAGTCGTAGCCCTTCTTGGTCCACATGTTCTGGCGGCACTGCTTCTCGTTCCAGCTGCGGGCCCGGCCGATGCAGTTGAACTGCGCCAGGATGCTGCTCTCCCACTCGTAGAAGCACTGCAGGTGCATCCAGGTGCTGCAGGGACAGTGCTCGTTGTTGCACACCACCTTTTGGTAGTCGTCCTTCTCCAGGTCCACTGGCCGGCCAAAGCTGCAGATCAGAGGCGTGGCACAAGGGGCTTCTGGGAGAGAAACAAGGAGAGAGAGTGAGCACGCGAAGGGCAAATCTGTGTCACCCATTCACTACAGAGGCATGCCCTCCCTCGCTGACACAAACACCAGATAGGGTTCAAACTATTTCCCATTTTCTTCTGGTAGGAGTCTGTCCCAGGGGCACTTAATTGCTGATACCAGTTCTTTGCCAAAAACAAACCCACAAGCTTTAAGAAGTCCAAACCTTTCACAGTGCAATTGTGTGTCAGTACCGGCTACAGTGTAGCGTTAAGGTATTCCTAAAACGTAGGTGTAGTGATGGACAGCTCCAAGATTTCTTCAAAAATGAATCATTCCAGGGAAGTGAGAAACAATATTAAGCTACATAACTGAGCTCGTTCTGGTATCTCCAAGAGGTCACTTCAAACCCTTTACCACAGGTTTCAGTTGTCCTAAATTCCACACAGAGACTACAGAACAGACCAATCTCTTTGGCAGTTCTCTTGTATCCAGTGGTTTCCTACCCCAATGGCAGGGATCTCTGGCCATACTAACCACTAGTCTACAGAGAATTCCACTGCCAAGTTGTAAAGTATAAACCCCAGACTTTCCTGAAAGCACTCAGATAAAAAATGGGAAGGTATTTCTATGTTGTTGTAAGCACATTTCCTATGCACAGGGTCCAAACAGCCAGACAGTTTGCCAGGAAAAAAGGAAAACATGACAGCACAAAGAAGAACCCATTTCTTAAGAAGTAAACATCATACATGGAGACTGAACTCCACAGCTCTCCTCCAACTTCTCAATGTTAACTCAATATCTGAGCTTGTAACTTGCTTTTTAAAATTTTCAAAAGCCACGTGATGGAGACAGTATAGAAGCAGTCGTAGCAATCCCAAGCAGAGTGCCACACACCTATAATCCCAGCATGAGAAAAGCTGAGGCAGGAAGATGGAAAGTTTAGGTCCCACTAGGGCAACTTAGCAAGACTCTGTCGCAAAATTTTCAAGGGCTGGGAGTGTAGTTCAGTGAGAAGGCTCTGGTTATGTACCTCAGTGCAAAACTCTTGGGTTCAATCCCTTGCACTGAAAAAAAAATCAGTAGTTACCAGGGGAAGAAGGGATAAACTGATAGAGAACAGGATTTTTAGGGCAGTAAAGCTACTGTGTATGGCAGTATAATGGAAGAGACCTGTCATTACACATTTGTCAAAAACCCACAGAATGTACACCACCAAGAATGAACCCTAAATTAACTACGTAACTGAGTGATAACATGTGTCGATGTAGGTTCACTGACTGAACACTTGTACTACTCTTCAGATAAGACAGATGGTGGGAGAGCTATACACGTGTGGAGCAGCAGGGTATATGGAAACTGTTGTTTCAATTTTGCCATGAGAATCTAAAACTGCATTAAAAATTAAAATGTATTTTAAAAATTAAGGGGGTAGAGAAAGCAGGTCTAAATCCCAGTTCTATGAAATACCAGCTGAGTAAAAGTAGACTGGTAATTCTTTAATTTTTAACTTCTGAATTACAAATGGGTATAACTGCAGGCATTCCTTAAATAAGAAATGCTCACAGAGAGTAAGAATACTACCTGGCAGGCAATTTTTGCTATACAGATTCATGAGCTGATACAGATTCATGAGCTGAATCTGTATAGCACAACTTGGAATATTTTTATTTGTAAAAGAAACTGTAATAAGATGGCCAGGAATGGCAAAACTGACCAAATTTAGGGCCCAAATGGGAAACTGACAGTCTGGCAGTGCAAGAACAGAGCAGTGAAGGTTCCAGGCATGCTAAGGAAGGAGACCAGGGTCCACAGGCCCAAACTAGCAGCTGCCAATTGTGTGGAAGAAGGGCTGGGGCCTGGAGATGAAAACAGCAGGCAGCACACACAGCAGAACAATCCGCAGGCTTCTCTGCTTCTCTCTTCCCAGTTCTGCAATTTTCAATACAATGCATCACTCCCCTAAGTTCCTCCCTGAATTTCTGCGCTATGTTGTCAGTTTCTCTGTTGTTTGCCATTCTCCCAAAATAAGTACTTCCAGGAGTAGTACTCACCATTTCTCTTCTAAGCTCTAAGCAGAAGCTAAAAATTTGCCATATCTTGACAAAAGCACCATATACTGGCATTTGGATGAGTTTTTGTGCAGGGGCATGTCCAGTATTACCACAGAAAGTCAGCCACACTAACTTTCCCTGAGCACCTACTATGTATAGTGCCCACCTACCCTTCCTTCCCATGAGAGCCCCAAAGTTCATGATATTTTCAAAATGCTCCTATATAGGGCAGTACCATTCCTCCCATTTGGGAGCTACAGTGCTTGATGACAAAGATTCCCAGCGCTATGCACAGTGTATTAAATGATGCCTGTTGTAAAGGCTCAGAGTTCTGGTTTAGAACACAACCCCAAGGCAGACAAACTGGAAGACGGCAGCTCAGGCAGCAAGAAGAGTGCCTGAGCTCAGGTAGCAGTCAGATGCCTCTCGGCACGTGAGATTCTGAAGGACAGAAATGCCCAGGGACAAGCTGGACAGTAGATGACATCTGACTGCCCATTTTGGGGATCTGCTGAACTGGAATAGCCTGTACACCACGGAAGTGGAGAAAGATATGAACATGACTAGAGCTCAAGAGAGTTCAAGCTGAGAATACAGATGTGGAATCATAGCCAGCAACAAAGGTTAAATCCTGGGGCCCATGAGATGCCCACGAAGGATGTGAGGAATGACGTGAGGAATGGGCGGAAACAAAGAGACCAGGAAAAGCAGCCTGGGAAGCAAGAACTGACACTGAGGCTGCAGGAGAGAAGTCTTCCACAGTGAGGGGTAGAGAAGAAACTGAAAACTCACTGCGAAGTCCAGTCAGGAAGGAATTGTGTCAAGGCAGTCAGAACACAAGATTATACAATGTCAGTAAATGCCAAGCAAGATCAGTGTTTCTCAACCTCTGTACTAACAAGTTGGGCTGGATCGTTCCTTGTTTGAGAAGCCACTCTGGGCACTGTAAATATGTTTAATGACATTTCTACCCTCTACCACAGCTGTTGGTAGCACTGCTCCCTCAACTGTAACATCCAAATGTCTCCAGACACTGCCAGCTACCCCTTGAGCAGCAAAATCACCCATGGATGAAAACTGCTGGCTAAGATAAGCCTGGAAAGTGCTTACCAGAATGAGTAGTGGGCCAGGCATGACCCATCTCAATAAGAGCAGTTTGGTTAGCACGATAGCGGACAGGTTAGGGGCAGACAGTGAAAAGCCAAAAGCAAGTTAAAAAGAGAAACTGTGAGTAGATGACTCCATAACATTCTTTCCAGAAATGTAACTGTGGGCAGGGGGAGAATGGGTTGGGGCACAGGACAGCAAAGACTGAGGGCTAGGCACGTTCAAGAACCGGGAAAATGAATCCCAAAACTCTGGAGAGCTTGAAGATACAGGAGAGGGAACAATGCCCACCAAAGTCCAATGAATTAACCAATACAGCAGTCCACCAGATGCATCAGCACAGGTGATAGGACCCTGTGCAAATATCAACTATGACTATCATGTGTTACAGTTATTTCCTTCCAAGACTTCAGCAAAATAGTTCTAAGCCAACAGTTTTTGTGTAGCTCTGTGTATCTCATCACTGTGGCTTTCCCATGTACTTCCTACAAGTCTTCAATCCTCAATTCATTCATCTAAATCTCCTTTTCCCCAGGACAGAATTTACAGCATTAACTGCAACCAGACTGCCTCTGTTGCTAGTACTGGTACCATTTATGAGCTGTGTGTCCCTGGATAAGTTACTTCTTTTCATTTCAGTTTCCTTCTGATAAAACACAGTGACAAAATTTTATACTGTTGTTAAAGGTATGGAAAAAAAATCCAATATAGTACATAGAACAGGACCTGGCACCTAGCAAACCTCTGCACCTTCTACTGAGTCCAGTGAGGTCCACCTGTATACAACAGGACTCTCCTCCCCTGGCAACCTGACTCCCCAGCATGAGGACCTGAATCTTGCTACAGTCTGTCATCATGGTCTCTGCCAGTAACAACTCAGGAGAGGATGCCCCTTACTCGTCTTTGTGCTGCTGGCACAATCGCGCCCAGGCCTTTCACACATCAGGTGATATAATCCTAACACAGACCTGAATGCAGTGAAGCACAGTGAAAACAAGTGCAGAGTGGTCTGAAACTCTGAATAAGTTAACTGCAGTCACCAGGGCTGTGACCTTTGGTGTCCCTTAAAATGTTAATTAACCAATTAAACAGTTCAGTTGCTTTTACTGTCAATCCTTCAGAGGAATAGCCTTAAAAGGAAGGTCTCTGAAATGTAATAACTAAAATGTGTTAACCCAAGACTAATAAAATTAAAGCATGGCCTAATTATATCTTTGCATTCACCATATTCAAAATGTAAATCCCAGAACTGATTTGACATTTCTTTTAAAAATATAGGTAGACTAAGAGAGAAAAATCCTATTTATATCTCTTTTTTAAAAAATCAAATGTGTCATTTAATGAACACTGAGCACTTCCTACATGTCATATCTCAGGAGCTGGAAAGATCTGGCAAATTATGCTAAGATCTCTAACAGAAGTACCTGCATGAACACAGGAGGTGCCATAGCTCAGCCCACGTCCCTACCCCTACCCCGCTAACACTGTCTATAATCATCACGGCCATCTCACCTGCTCTTTTCCCTCCAAACCTCAAAATTGAACTGTCCCTCTATGGTGTGGACACAGCTCAGTACCCCCTGAAAGTTCTTCTGTTGAAGGCTTGGAGGCCAGGGTAACAGTGGAAGATGGCATGGAAGCTTTAAGTGGGCCTTCCCAAGGGGAGGGACCTGGGAAAGGGAATGCAGCATGGCGTCCTGAACAGCTGTTACAGAAGCCTGAGCCAGACCCAAGTTGCTCTCTTGCTTTTATTCACAATCCTTCAGATAAAGAGCAGCCATGAAAGAAATGTCTCTAAAATGTAACAGCAATAACCTGGCTGACAATGTGACTACTTGCTCCCGGACATGTTTCTGCTGCTGACTTCGTCCCCACTGTGTTGCAGCCAAGTGGGCTCCCTTCAGAACTGAGCTGACCTGACTTGAGTATCGTGCCCTTGAAGGTCCAAAACTATGAGTTAAATAAATGCCTTTTCTTCACAAGTAGCCTGCCTCAGATATTTCGTAACAGTGATGAAAGCTAGCTGACACAGGCCCCCACTCCAACTTGCCAGGCCTGCTTGCTTACACTTCAGCCACGTTGATGTGGCCTTAAGGTTGACGTGAAGTCCAAGAGCTTGTGCAAAACTAATACATCTACCAGACACCTCTGCGACATATCTCCAGCCCAAGGGCGGGACTATGAAGGAGGCAGATGATTCAGGAACAGAGTGATTAGGAACAATAGAGAGTATGAGCCTGGGGAACAGCCTGGGGACTCCTGACAGTGCTCTCACCTCTCAGGCAGTCTCCCCTGACGCTGTCCACAGTGGAAAGGCGGCAGGGAATAGTACTTGAGATGAGTGTGTATGCCAGTGTCACTGCTGACTCACTGTTTGACCTTGAGCCATTTCCTCGTCTACAACGTGAATATAAAAATTCTTGACCTAGGCACAGTACTTATTTCAGTGGTAGAGCACTTACCAGCATGCACATGGCCTTGTGTTCAATCGTTAGTACTGTGCTACAAAAACAAAAAAAAAAACACGAAACATTTCACCTACTCTGCTCAAACATATGTGGAATATGGAAACACTTCACAAGCTAAAACATTCCACATATCTACTCTTCTATATTCTTCCTACTGTAACTTTACATGTGTGTATAACTGCTCCACTGTGCTTCTTAGTGTTTCTAATGTTTTGGACATACCGTACAAAGGTGCTTAGAAATTAAGTCAACAAATGAATAATGCCATGCATCTTTTTCAACAAGTCTTACAAATAATCAAAATGTACAGAAAAAAGATGTTTTAACTCTAAGAAACAGTACAGCAGCATTCAAAATCAGGTTGGAAACAAATTATTTGCATCACATACACATTTGGTTCCTTCCTTAAAGCTATATATTCACAAGGTCTCTAGTTCTTAAGAACAGCAGTCCATTAGAGCTGGGCATGGTGGTGCATGCCTGTAATCCTAGTAGTCTGGGACACTTAGGCAGGAGGATTCTAGGTTTAAGCTTAACCTGGGCAATTTAGCAAGACCCTGTCTGATAATTTAAAACAAACAAAAATGTTAACGGGCTGGGGATGGAGCTTACTGGGAAAGCCCTGAGTTGAATCACGAGGATCACAGAAAAAAGCAGTACCATGATCTGACACAAACCTTTAATGGGAGAGGGCAAGTGAGATCTCCATATTCACCAGGGGTGTGTGTCACAAGCATCCCTTGAAACATTAAACCATGGTAATCTAACAAGCAAAAAGGAAAATGTTCTCATATAGAGTCAGTATTACTTTAAATATGACTCTCCAAGGCCTGTCTATACAGGTCCATCATCAAGCACTAAGTACCTAGCTTCCACTTCCCTTTGTATAAGTGAATAAAAACAAGGTGCTTGTCATTCTGGGCAAAAATCTCAAGGAGCCTCAAGTCTGGACAACAGGGAATTAGCTGAGGTCATCTGGCAGCCAGCTGTGTTTTCCTGGCCCATGCATCCTCCCCACTATAAGGCCATACTGCCTGCCTATTAAAAGGTTAAGAGTCTGACAGGAGTCACTCACACTGAACCCCCCACAAACCCAAACTGCCTGACAAACTCATTCACACTAACTGAGAAGCCTCAAAGTCAGGCTCAAGTGCCAACTTGAAGGGTGGAAGAATCAGAAAGATATTCTAACATCATATACGGCTTTCTAGGCAAAGCATAAGGTAAGAACCTGGTCTTAACATCCTTGTAAATGGGTGACTATGAAAATTGTATTAGGTGTTTACTAAATGCTTTATTGAAGGAAGAATGACCCAATCAGATGTAGTACTCTGGGATGACTCAAATACTGAAGCACAGAGAAAGAGAAACAACGTGATCCCTTGGAAACATGGAACACAACTGCCAGGCCAGCCAAAATTGGTCTTCTACACTCAGAGCAGGCCATCTCTGTCACCCTCACTTCCTAAAACTTACTCAGCTGTGCTTCCTGCCTTCTGCACCCCTTAACAAGTGAATTTCTGGGTTTCTGAATGACTATTACACTGCTGATGTTTCCCATGTAGCAATTCCTCTTACTTGGATTGTTAAGTACTATAACCCTCCTACTGTACACATGAAGGTCCTCACAAAGCACCACAAACTCTAGCTTCAGATTAAGAGGTTACGGGCTCCGGAGCCAGCCTGCAAGGATGCAGCTCTCAGCTCTGCAACTTTTTAGTCTTTGGGCCTTGGGCAAGTCCCCTTAACCTTCCTGAACCTCTGCTCTCTTACCTGCAAAATGGTGGAAATAACAATGCCTACCTCAAAGAAATGTTCTTAGAAAAAAAGGGATGATGAAGGTAGTTCAGAGGCCCCACCTAAGCATTCAGCTGTATGCAATTATTACTAAACGCCATATCACCTTATACCACTTCAATCAGTTCAGAGCAAGCTTCACTGAAGGTGACCACTTCCTTCCTCCACATGTACAGTTGGCCAGAAGTACAGCACTTCGGACAGTGCATGTGAGCCCCTTTTCATCTGTTTCCTTACACCGCACAAAGCCACACATCCCCCTCCCACCCGGGCCTCTCCTACTCCCAAAGCCCTTCCACATGCCCCAGGGCCCAGAGGCACACTTCCCTCTAGGCTGAGAAGGCAGCCCGCCCCACCTCCCCCCACAGCCTGCGAAGGGGCACTACTCGTGTACATTCTTCCACCTTGCTCTTTCTCAACGGTGACTTCCCATATGTATTTTAAACTTATAAAGGGCAAACAATAGAATTTTTCCCCACAACGATAACAACAACAACAAAAGCGTGGCATGTAACATATAATTTACTTACTGAATAGTTTTAAAGTAGAAAAAAAGTGACTTTCACATTTTCTTCTGCTACCTCAGTGACAAGAAAAAAGCACTGTTACATGTCTTTTCCCACCTAAAATCATCTTTTACAAGCCTGGGTAGCGGGAATTTTATTCATGAGATCTAGTCCGGAAGAACTGACAGAATTTGACTGATTATCCAAGGTCTAAGGGTGGAGTTCACGGAAAGCATGCTCAGAACACATTAATATGCAGGTATTATGTTGTATTTGTGGTTTACTGGTGTTTTTTAACTGCAGGGACATTATCTGTAGTACTCCATTTATCTCATAAATTAACAATGTGGTATGTCACAGTATCTTTCATCTTATTTAATTTCTGTTCTAAAGTTACTGATTTGAGGGATACTAGCTCACTTGGACAGTATTCTGGAAGCTATGATAACCATTTTCAGTTATAACAGTGAATGGCAAAAAATAACATAAATGCCAAAATCCTTGAAGATATTTTTTCAACAAATGTTCACGCAACTCTGCCAAAAATTAGTAGGTATTTCTGTCTATGAGAAAAGGTTTTCCATTCAACTCAGCTATCTCCCTCCTGGGTATCGCCCTGCACACCCATGTTTATAGCAGCACCACTCATAATAGCTACATCCTAGAACTGGCCTAAATGTCCATCAACAAATGAATAGATGAAGAAAATGTGGTATTTATACACAATGGAGAACTATTCTCCTACAAAGAAGGATAAACTTGAGTCACTGTAGGAAAATGTATGCACCTTGAGAATGTAATGTTAAGTGAAATAAATCAGACACACAGCTATAAATATCACATGGTACCGGGGTGTGGTGGCACACGCCTGTAATCCCAGCACTCAGGAGACTGAGACAGGAGCATCGTTGCAAATTCAAGGGCAGCCTGGGCTATGAAGTGAGTTTAAAACCAGCCTGAACTGCTTAGTGAGACCCTATCTCAAAAAAGGCCAATAAATAAATAAATACATACATACATACATACATACATACATATCTCATGGCTTCCTGTATATGAGAAACCCTAAGTATAAATAACTTAAAGAGCAAAATAAAAAACAGACAATAGGAAATAGGGTCATAGATCTTTTACAAATGGGGAGGGGATCAAGAGATGAAAGGAGAGAGGAAGGTGAGGGAAAGGGGATATAAAAAGTATTATAATATATTATATACATGTACCAATTCCCCATGATAAACGCTATCATTATGTACTGCAAACATGTACTAATAAAACAATTAAAGAAAAGGTGGGGCTACTAGGTAAAGTACTTTTGTAATTCAGTTGACCTGCCAGCTTTCTATGAGATGGCTTAATGCATAACTTGGGGAAATGTGTTCAGTGAATCTTTATACATAATGTGAGGCTTTTATTAGTATTATTTATGTGTCACTATTCAAAATTTGCATAGTTACATTTGCATGTAATGGGGTCACACTATATTAGAAAATAAATTAGCACGTGATCTTTTCTCTGGCTTAAAGCTTTAGAGTTTGAAAGTACTAGATCACTGAAAACTACACAGCACCCCAGCATCTACACATACTTGCTCTGAAAGGAAGGCAGATCTAGGAGCTGTAGGGACAAAATCACAACACTGTAAGTTAGGAATAGGATGACACATACATACAAGTACATGCATGTATATTTCAAAGCGTTTGAAATGCCCTCCTTTGTCAGTAAAAATATTTCAAACTTGGGCAAAATCAAAATTCCTTAATCATACTTTATGGATGTGATTCTCATCTACCACATATGCCACAACATAACATTCCCAAATGTTGTACCTACTTCTTTCTTAATGAACTCCAAAATGACATCTGAAGGCCAAAGCCCACAGCAGGCTAAAGTCCCCATGACTGCAGCTAAAACTAAAGATGTTACCTCTTCCATAGGCCGTACAACAGGTAAAGCATATGTCTGCAAGATAAACTGGCATCCTCGTTAGGTGCAGACTAGCCATCTGTCAGAGAATACAAGCCATTCACAACTCACTGTCACTCGGTTTCTTTCAAAAACTCAACTGAGAAACAACTATGAAGAAACATTTCATAGGTATCATGTTGTCTACACACACGCTCTGGATCAGAGCGCCAATGAGCAGTTTGGTCTGCAATGCATCTTCTTACTCCACTCTGGAGTTTGTTATGGGTGCAGATGGGAATGCCTTTTATGTGCACCATGCAACCTCCAAGCAGCCAGGCCTCCACCTCAGCTGCTTCACATACTTATTCATGCACCATCACCTAGGGTGTGGGACTCCGGTGCAAGATAAAATCCACCCCCCAGTGAAGTCAGATGGCTGAAAGTTGGTTACCTACATCATATTGTTTCATCTTCTGGAAAGACTGCTTTCAATGATGACAGCAAGCCCAATATACTTGTTTTACTTAGGAAAGAATGTCACGGACAGTTCTTAGTTTTTTACAAATCCTTTAAATGATTAAGCAACTGGGTTGTTTTGCTTCTTTGATAGGTATGCCACTGCTCCTGTTTACCTCTTCTCTGTGCTAGAACCTGAAAGCTAAATTTGAGAGCTACTTCTTATAATAGGTCAGAACATGCATCATTTTTCTTAATAGTATAAGCCCTGATGTTAATATTCTCATTTATCATATATTACCTATACTTGTAAAAGGTAGTTTAATTTTGAAACAAGAAGGCTATAAATAATAAAAATAAAAATCTGTTCATTTCTTCTCTTAATTTTCCAATCAGTTCTGCCAAGCATGCATTCAAGTTTGTACTTGATGGATGTCACAGTTACTGGCACTCACTTTCCAAACTCAGCCAGAGAAGGGTGCTGCTTGGCCTTAATGTGAATTCAAGGAATATCCTTTCCTTTGCAAGGCTATACGACTCAGATGAGTAAGACAAGAAACAGAAAAAATACACAAATGAATATTTGGAAACAGTAAATATGCTAATTTAACTCTACACAAATATAGAACGAATGAAGCAACATCAATAGAGGACATGACAACACTAAATTTCTCCAATTGTCGTGATCAAGAATGCAGTAAAAGTCACTTGCAAATATTATGGATTTGAGGCCAGATTTTTAAAGAAAGCATGTGCTGATATGTAGACTCAACACCAATTTATCAATCTGACATATGAAATCACCTTATTAATTATAATGAAGAAGTTGAAAGGTTGGAAGGGTAACTCAGTGGTACAGCACATACTTAAAGCCATGGGTTTGATCCCCAGCACCAAAAAAAAAAATGTCAAATATAGAATAATTGGGGTATTTGACTACAGGTCACTAGAGATAAAGACTGGTGCAAAAAAGTGTGTATATCCCCCAACCATACAGAAAATATTTCAAAGTAGCCTGTAGAATTCAGTTTTCTTAACAGGTTTCCTATAAATAATTGCCTAGGGAAAGAACCTTCACAATTTCCAAGATAATAGTAAACATTTGGACAAATATATGGCTTGTTTAAGCTATCATTTAATAAGGACCCTGTTCTAGAACACAAACATTTACTACATAGTATCATCTGCTTTAATGTAAGGAAGAAGCTGAAAACCCGATCCCCTTTTCTCCCCAGATTTGATGTTAACTGCTATTTGTTGTGGTTACTAACATCAGTGACTTTCTGAACTAATTCTTTAAAGTCTGTGTTTTCTGTGCTGGCCAGTCAGTGAGGTTCTGTTCAGTTAGCTCAGTGGTCAGCTAACAGCTGGAGAAAGATCTCCTTCAATGACTTGATCAAGTATGATCCAACATGTTGCAAGAGAGCGCACATATACGTTGGGGCCTACCTTCAAGAGCCTGGGGCAGCTTACAACTGTTTTAGACTTTACCTTCTTATGTAGAATTCAAGGCCAGTGAGAGGCAAGAATTAGAGCTTCCTAGGGTCTTTCCCAGACACGCTCACTGCTCTGCCCAGGGCATGGCTTTCTATAGCAACAGGGAAGTATCAAAGACTGCACAGCCCCTGAAAACATTTCATTCCCAAGATTTCTTTAAGTTTCATGACTACTTTTTGATTGCCCAAACTACAATTGCTGCCTACAAGTAGCTGCAATGCTGAACAACTTTTGCTAATAGTTTTCAACAGACACCCTAGGAACAGGGTTTTCCACCAAAGGATGATACCTGATTCAAGTCAAACAGACAGGTCCTACAAATGAGGCTTTACCAAGGAGCTTCTAGACAAGTCAAAATAGTGGCAGTTCTCTGACCCTCACACTTTTGCAGAAACTCTGAGACTATTCTTCATTTTCCCTAACTATAAGGCTGCTAGTTTTGAACGCTACCTTGGAAGTGGGGAGGAGGAGTGGAAATAGCACATGTCAAAACACCACAACTCTTGCTGTTCTTGCTATGATTCAGCCATTCTCTTGGTAAACACTCTCAGAATTACCTCAAGATTTCAGTTATTTTCCCGAATTTAGAAAAGTTGACTTTGATAATTTTTGCGAATGTTCTCACTGCTTTTATGAAAGGGTAGATTCCTAGAGGTCCTTATTCTGCCGTTCCGGAAGTCCTTCTTAACATAAATTTAAGTGTATGTGCACATTCCTAACATAAATTTAAGTATGTGTGTATTTTGCTATAGAAAATAGATGAGCAAAACACAATTTTCAAGCAGACAATACTTTGCTTAATTCTGAGTGAAAACCTAAATTCTTAGAAAACTAAATTGAAACAAAGGAAAAAATGTAAAATTTCTATAATTTTTAAATAGATGATCAATAGCCATGAAGTTACTGTAATTCAGATTGTGTTTAAATACAAACAAGTTACAGTGTTTATAATAAACTGCAAACTGTACCCTCTACATCTAAACTTTTGAAAAATTAAGTGTGACAATTTAAATATAAAAGAGGGGAGGTTTACACAAGCAAAATGTTTAATTAGCATCTTCTGCATTCTGAAAACCAGACTATCCATGTCACACAGATATTCAGAAACCTTTCAGAGTTGAAAGCCCCACACTCTTAGATTATTGAAGAAGTTTCACAATTAGGTCCCAGTCTGCCTTTTTCACTTGACCACCCATCACCGTTTTACTATATGTAGCAAAACGTCTACTTCATATCTGATCCCTTTCTGTGGCTTCAGTGCAAAAGTCAAATAAGACCGCACAGCACCTCAAATTCACTGGGTGTTTAAAATCATTTCTGCATTTACTGACATTTTTAAGTGAAAACTAAAAAGGGCTTAAAATATTTTAAAGACATTTTCTCTACTAAAAATATAACATTAAGTTCTACACATAATGTTAGTGCTTACAAAAATATTTTGTCAATTTGTATTAATTAGTGCAGAAGCTACAACAAGATCACTTAAGCATACACGCCTCTGTTTTAACCTCCCTTATGCTATGTTAGTATAAAAGACTGCTACAAAAATGGGTAGCAAAACAAAGTACATGGTGATTATGTCCAGTGAAATGTGCTTTTATGCTCAGAGTAGGGTTTAAATGCAGGGTTGTTACTCAAGCAAACCTCTCTACCTAAATAAACACACAAGCTTCACTTACCAAAAAAAACACAACATACACAAGAACCCAACTAGCTCTTCAACTATGTTTCAAAGCTTGGTTTTTCAACATTATCTCATACACAATTTTTTTCTTCTAGACTCCCTCTTTTCCTACTTTCAATTAAAATCCGCATGCCTATCCTGCCTCAAATTCAAACTAAATTTTAAAATGTATGTTGGTTTGTTTCACCCCTTCTTTATTTTCACTCTAGTTTCCACACTGTTATCAGTGAGAAAGCCACATCAACCATGCCCACGACATAGAAAATTGTGTATTTTCCCTAACAGAAGCCATGTAGGCCTAAAAGAACATGGACTGAAAATATGCCTGCTTTAGGCTATTAGGATGAAGATAATAGTTTCACAGTTTTTCCTGAATGTTTTTCAAAAATATCAACATTCCAAAAAATAGAAATAGGACAGTCTCTTAGTTCAGATTCTACAACCACTTGCTGGGCACACAAAGCTCCTTTAGTGATACGTCCAAGGTCTTTCAGCTAGTAAATGCCCTTCCTTTCCTCTTTCATTAGCACCTGTAGAGCACATAGACCAATAAAGAGAACAGAGTTAGGCTAAGGCTGTGCTTCAGTGGAGGAGCACCTTCCTAGCAAGCTTGAGGCACTGGGTTTCATTCCCCCTAGCACCGCGAAAAATAAAGAACACAGACACAAATGAGCAACAACTGCACAGCTAGATCCCATCATACAGTTGTACAATTAAGAATGTCTTGTTCAAATGTTCAACACTCATATTAATACTCAGATTCACTTAAGAACTAGGCAGCAGGTAAAGAAGTAGTTAAAATTGTAGGAGGAAGGTTTCCTGGCCTCGATCTTTGTACACCATAAAAACAAAGAGACAATGTAGTCAGTCTACTCTAAGAGAACTGCTAAACTCAAAATACTGAGGAAGTTAGGGGCAAAGGTTCACTTGCTATTCAATGTAAATAAAGCGATTTTCCTTGCAAAGAATGTCAAGTAACAAATACCATTTTCCCAGTATAGAGCCTATCAAATTAGAATGAGTATAGACACTGAAAATCACAAGTTCAGCCTGCCTGACCTGCATTCTGTTTGGGTCAAAGTTGGGGTTAACACACCAACTCTCAAGATTTTAAGATTTCTGCATGTAATAAAATCTTGGCACAAGGTAGCTTAATTTATTTTCCTACCCTATCTAAACCCAAAATAATCAAAATCCTTATATTCATTTGCTTCCCAAATGCCTTTTCTGCTCTGCTGAAATCTCTCTAAAACAGTACAACTGTCTGCTCCTGTTTTCCCTTCAAAATAACCTGGTAAAATACTTCTTAGTCATCACCCTAGGGGTTATTCTGCTGGGATCTGGGAAGAAAAGACAAGCCTTTGCCTGGGGCCACTGTACTTTCTAAAATGCTACATCAGCAACCAACCAGCAAGTCAAAGAATCTGTTACAACAAGGAAAGACTTGTCATAGGAGACGGCATATTTAAATCTTACATATACTTCAATAAAAATGAAAAACACCCAAGAATCAGTCATGACTATGTCTTGGCCTAGTAGTTTACCACATATACAAGCCCCAAGCAGCTTGCTAGGAGACAACTCAAGAGAGTAGTTCATAGGAAAACTAAGGAAACTTGGAAGTTAAAAAGCTCCCAGTGATATTTTAAACTAGTGACAGACGTTCATTCATTTCCCAATTACTAACTTTCATGAAACACAGATCAATTGTGTACTTTGACAATTCTCAAAGACTAAAAAAAGTAAAGGAAAAAAACCAAAGTACCATTTGTAGAAAAGGAGTTACAAAAAAATCTAGAAATTTCTTTTTGCTATGAAAGAATGTTGTAATAAATATATAAATGTATTTAATGCATATACAAGTATACTCTAAAGAGTACCTCTAATTCATTAAGAGAAATAACACTTAAAAGTAATTCTTTAAAGTCTTCCAAGTCATCTATAGATCACATATATGATGCAACATTAAAAACTAAGTTATGAGGAAAATAACTTACTCCAAAGTCACAAATTTCAAATCCAATCTCTCAAGAATTAAGATCAGAAATGTTTATCAACCCAATCCCAAGAAATAAGGCAATTCCACATACACAAATTGATATATGTGTCAAGTATCTCATGCCCATCGAAAGTGATTTCATAAAATCCACTATCATTTGGTAAATTCACAATTCTAGGACTTAATTTAAAATGTAACAGTTTTGGGGCTGGAGGTACAGCTCAGTGGGCTAAGTGCTTGCCGCTAAGCACTAAGGCCCTGAGTTCGATCCCCGGTCCCGGAAAAAAAAAAAAAAAGTAACAGTTTCAAAGTGAAAGAAAAGGAAATAGATGAAAGCCCTGTGAACATCTCAAAATGCTTACATCAACATTAAATTCCTACAACCTGTAACTGCAGAGGCAAGTAAACAAAAAAAGCAGAAAAGCTTAAAGTGAATCAAGATACAAACTATGCACGGCATAATTACAAATCCAAGCACAGAGAAAACCATTTGGGCCCAAACCAATAGGTTACAAAGTGGACTTTGCTGTTGAAATAAATCCAGGCAAGGATAGGGACAGGATGATTCACAGATTGTAACATAATCCCAGGTTAAATTAATGCAATGAAAGAACCTTGCACAAAGCCCTGTGGCCAAAGTAGTTCCCCCATCATGGGGTCAGGAAGACCTTCAGAGGTCGAAGGTAACTCTGGAAGGACTCATTCAAGGAACTGAGTTTTTCCTGAGACCAGCAGGCATATGAGTATTAAGATTCTCTAAAATAATCCACAGAACAAGAGCTCCCATATCCAAATGAAAGGCACCCCCTAAGAAGCAAAATACGGATTCTGGAAGATTAGCAAGCACTGCAAACTACCCCCTGGGTCTGCCTTGTGTTCTTCAAACAAATCAGAGTATGCGTTCATCACTAGCTGAAAAATGACCACAGTGCATTACAAAAAGAACCACAACCCATTTAGAAAACACGAAAAATCCCAAATCATGACACAATTATTTGCTTTTTTAAACAGCTCTATGATTTGCCAAGGGTTCAGCACAACAATATCATGTTGTCCTCACTTTCTTCAGATAAAACTTGGGCTTGGCAAAGTTCAGCGGCCTTAGAAAATAACAGAGCCAGTTCTACAGCTCTGACTTGTGTCTCCTAAATCTCACACTCTTTAAAACAGGCAATGAGTCTGGGGACCTTTTCCAAATCAGACATCTGAGAAGGCATAAAGGCTGTCTGGATCGGTATGGTACATAGGGTGTGAATAAACTCTTGGCTCAATTGAGTATTGTGTTCTCATTCTATTAACACACATGTGTAATTTCAAGTGCCAGATTAAGAAAAATGAGAACTTTCTTCTGACTCAGGATTTAAGTTTGTTATCACAAGCAAGAGAGAAGCAATTTAGTCATAAGAGGCCTCAGTTGGCAGCTCAGTCTTAAGAAGAGGCAGAAACAAGTACATAATGGGCCTTTATCTACAAATTTTAAAGTCCTCCTTAGCTGGTATAAAAACTGCAGGGGCTCTTAGAAATATGAAAGAGACAGGCAGTGAGCCCTGGAGCTCAGCTGTCTACTAGAAAACAGTGGCCTGGATGAGGTCAGAGAAAGCAGCAGGACTTACAACCAGTTTTATGGAACAAGGCCTCCCAAACTAAAAACAAAGGTAAACAGAACCTCACCAATGTAACAAACAGCATTATGGTGCATGTATTCAATAAAGCCAAAAGTCACTGATCTTATGCCATGCCCAAACCACTTTGCCTACAGCTAATTTCACAACTTTCCTCGCTCTCACCTACCTTTACTAAAGCTATCTCTAGATATTATGTGACCACACAAAATACTCCAGTCAGCAAAGACCACCTTAAACAAGGCTGAAAAACAATGTAGGGAAAAAGGGTACTGCCAAAAAGTATCCTGGATATACAAAGAGTTTTGCAAACCAACAAGAATACAAACACCTTACCAGTAAAATGAACGAAAACCACAAACAGAAAAAACACATATAACCTGTGCACACATAAAGAAAATACTGACTCACTAGCCAGGCGTGGCGGCACACACCTATAATCCCAGCACTCAGGAGGCTGAGGCAGGAGGATCGTTGCAAGTTTGAGGCCTGCCTGGGCTACAAAGTGAGTTCAAGACCAGCTGAACTACATAGTGAGACCCTGTCTCAAAAAGACAAAAAAAAAAGAAAAAAAAAAAAAAAAAAAGAAAATATTCACTAACACTCTTACAAATATGAATAAAAATAAGTGAGATGAGATTTTCCATCTCTCCAGCAAAGATAAAAATGACAGTAAAAATTAATGTCAGAGAATATGAAAAGCTGAGCACACCATGGGGCTGGGGTGTAGCTTAAAGGCAGAGTCCTTGCTGAGCATGAATCAGGTCCTAGGTTCAAACCCCTGTACAGGGAAAAAAAATTTTTTTTGAGTTCTCTCTGCATTGCCCGTGCTAGAGTAAACAGGCAAACCCTCATGAGAGAGGTTTGGTCATATGAATAAAAGCAATGATCCTCTTTCTAGGACTTTTACCCTCAAGATGATGCATGAACTTAGTTCATTAAAAACAAGGAAGTGCCAGTTTAAACATTCACAGTCTTTGCAATGCCAAGGCCAAGAAATTCTTCTACTGTAAGAAGAAATCTGACAAACATGAATACACAATGTGTGATGAAAGTACTTTATTTGGTCAAGTGTTTTCTCATTTTACAAATTTAATTTCAGTTTAAAAATCCAAATAGGTGGCCAGGCATGATAGTACATGCCTGTAATCCAGCACTCGGAAGGCTAAGGCAGAAGGATCCCTGCAAGTTTGAGGCCCACCTGGACTACATGGTGAGTTCAAGTCCAGCCTGAACTACATAGCGAGACCCTGTCCCTCCCCACTAAAAAAAAAAAAAAAAAATCCAAACAGGCATTAGGCCTTAAAAACAATTTAAATAGTCCTATTATTTTGATGTTTTTAGATTAAGTATTTTATCTAAAAAGTATACAGTTTTCATTATTTCTGCACAGGGGGTAGAGATAAGGGTAAAAAATGGCCCCAATATCATGGACCTTACACCACAGAGCCCCACTGTGGCATGAGGGTCAGACATGTTTCCCTAAACTCAGGCATATCTTTTCTGCAAAAGATAAAGTGGTCATGTATGATGCTTAGCATCCTTATCCTCAAATGTACAGTGCAGCTGTCACATCTGATTCCCAGTAAACACTCCAAAAGAAAATCTGTAGCATCTTCACTGTTCCTGTCACTAGGAATGGCTGCTTCTCCTTTCTGCAGGCTTGATGGGTTCCACAACCATACCACGCTGATTACCACGACTCATAAGGACCTCACCTGCTTCTGTAATGCAACACATCATCTTCATTGTAACATTAAAATGCCTGACATAGTGGAATCTTAGCATTATAGAGCTCAAATTATTGCAGCACATAATCACTGCAAGGTAAGAACAGAGAGCAGTAGGTCCTGGAGCTGCCCTGTGTGTGGCATAGGCACATTTTTAGGCCCGCCACCGAGGGGCCCTTCTATTTCTCCATGCCAGCTTCTCTCCATCACTTCTGGCACCACTGCTCTCTGGACTCCCTAAATCTCCGTTCATTAACAGGCACGGCCATTTACAGACCAAGCCTCTCAGATTACAGACCACACCTGCTGCCAATCAAAAATAGCCAGGACTTGATTCTGTACATTCCCCAGTTTGCATTTCTGCCCAAACACTGACCTGTGTTAGGCATAACAAGTAATGTGTTACTAGAAGGTTGTGTTATAATACAGTTCTACTAAATATCAGATTGAAATAGTCATCACATTCAGGGGTGCTCATTTAGAAATGTACAACAGCTTGTTATTAGTGGAGACAGACTCTCCTGAGATGCTTTTATAACCTGAAAGGACATGATCCAAAGTATAATCTAACTTATTCTTACCCCTATGGAAAAATATACATAAAAATGTGCCAAATAGCTCCTAAATGTACATGAGCAATTTGATACTCTGCTTACTTTTACCTAAACTCATCCTCTTATCTGTTTTATACTACACACCTCAAGGTATTTTACTTCTAATGAATTTCTAATAAAATGAAACAAAGCCTGAATTATGACACATGGACCATGTTTTACTATATGACTATCTCTAACTGCTCCTTTGGGGGTGATATGATTGAGTGGCAACATTTTATAGGGATTCAGAACATGGAACTGTGATATAAAAGTTATTTTGTGCTGAAGGCTTTGAGTTCCAGAAATCCTATCTACCCAAATGCAGAATCTCCCAAAAGAACTCAATTCTTTCCCTAAGAGCAACCAAGAAAGATTCACATTATCAGAAATTAAGTCTTCATACCACACTAAACAGATATCACAAAACTACCCTATCTCTCATCTAGGCTCCCAAGAGCACATTTATCATTCCAAAACACCACTAGTTTTCCCATATATATGCCCTTGCTCTTAGTATGTAAGTCCCAAATTCTAAACACCAGTGAGTCATGTTTTTTCTAAATGTTTTTTCTCTTGCTAATCTGTCTTTTGTCAATTTAATTTGTAGGTCCTTAAATACTGAATTTAGAAGAGTAGAAGGAATGTTTCTTTCTCAACAATTTAAATCTATGAAATACACTGTACTGTATGAACCACATTAACTTTCTTATTAAATGTAGTCTACACAATCACATGATTAACATTTCACACTTCCTCTTTAAATTTTCCTTTTTCGGGCTGGGGATATAGGTCAGTGGAATAAGTGCCTGCCTGGCAAATGCAAGGTCCTGAGTTTAATCCCTAGTACTGAGGAAAAAAAAAAAAAAAAACATTTCCTTTTTCGCTTTTCTTTAAACTTCCTCATAGTCTCTTTCATGTTTCCCTTAGACTACTTATAAACATTATCCTCATAATTTGTAAAAATAATTTGTTTTTCCTTTCTACTTCTGATAAAATAGAACACACAAAGTTTAAGTGTTACAAAAGCTTTTTGCCAGATTACGAACTCTCATGGACAACCAAGTTAAGGCATCCTGTTGATTAAATAAAGCAAGTTGCTATTTCACCAACCACCAAGAACCGTAAACTTTCTGAAATATTTAACATTAAAATGCTCACTTTGTACAACACAATGACATTGCCCCTCACTAGAGTTTATTATTTTAAAATAAATAATTAGTAAAGAATAAATAAAAATCACATGTAGTACAACAGAGTTGTACACTTTCTACAAAGTTAAAAATAAACTATAGGGACAACTCCCTCCCTCTAGAGAAAACCCTTTCTACTCAGATGGTCCCAACTCTTACCCCTGGCAATCATTTTGTTCTCTGATGTTAACCTGAATTAGCTAGCCTCCCATGGCTCAGACAGAACAGGGATTCTGGTGCCCACAATTAAGACAGAATTTCCACATGGCTTTGGGTGTGGTGACACTACCATCCTGCTGAGCAAAAAACCAGTACTGCCATGGGCCCACTGCTTCACTGAAACATCACAAGACGGGCTCCACAGCAGCTTTGACCTCCATTCTGGACTAGCTATATCAAGACACCTGCTCTAATAAATACAGTAGCTTTATAAGCTTGTCAGCCACCTGTGATTGTCTCCTTCTGCAAATTCAGCTGACCGATCCCTGCTTACAAACCTTGGGGAATGGTTCTCCACTGGCTATAAAACATCCATTTTAACTGTCCAGCCCCAGCCACTTTGAGCTATGTGCCCTACTACTGTGCCTGATAACAGCCACATCAAACTCCTGGTAGCTATCACATCTGAGGCCCTTTCTCATCTCCTTCTACTTGGAATACTCTTCGTCTACCTCCAAAACTGCCTTTTCCCAACTCCTCCTCTAAGAAAACAATCATTTTTTCCCACTGAGCACCAACAGCACATTATATTAGCTCCTAGCATTTAAAGGTCTTCCTGCCAACTTCCCAGAAGCCCTTGAGGGTGCAGATTCCAGTGTCCCCCAGGTATAATTCAACATCCTATTTCCACTCATGGAAGACATACCAAATGGATGAGTGCAAAGATAAACAAAGCAATGAATGAGCAAACAAACAAAGAAGAAACCAATAAATGAACTCTCCAATTGTTGCCTAGAGAGAAAGAAGAGTCTTTTATGTAATTCTCAATAACATTAAGCCCTGGCTGATTCCAATAAAAAACCTGGAAGCCTCATCTACTTTCAGCTGCTTGTTAGCAACACACCTTATTTCTTCTCTATCTTCAAATGGCAATCCCTGAATTTAATTTACTCCAGTCTTCTACTCCCTTACATGCTATTGCTCTTGATAGCTGCTCTTGTGCAGTACATGTAATAATCTATTTGCATTTATTTCTATATGAAGATATAAGTATTTTCATAATTTATTTCTAAATCATCTGATTTTTTTTGACAGTTAAACTACAATCAAGAGTGTGATGAAGGGGGAAGAAAAGCAGATTATTTTTAGTCAAAGCACTTGAATAAAAACCTGTATGATGCCAGTCATCACCTAACATACAGACCAAGGGCATGGTAGAGAAAAGCTGCTTAGTTCATTGGAGCTGGGAAGTAGAGCAGGAAAAGCATCAGTGAGGAAGGGGAGTGGGACAAGATATAAACCCCAAGGCCACACTTCCATGACCCACCCATACTACAAAACTGTGCTCCACCAATCCCACAAACTGATCCTAAACCCACTCGTTAACATTCTGCCTTAACCACATCTGATCCCTTTATCAATTTCATACATAGCTACATCTCTTTAATACTTAATCCAATACTTAATCCCATACTTTAACACTTAATCTCTTTAATAATTAATACTTTAATACTTAATCCAAAAACAATAGAAAGTTCGTAATTCCACCTAATACAACCTAAGTATGCTATGTATAACCTGAAATGACAATCCCTTTCTCAAAGTCTCAACAGTTGCAGCATTTTTCAATTCAAACTAAAGTCTTTTCCAAGCCTCAAGCTACACTTCTTTAGCTGTGAACTTTTGTAAACATCCAAAACATGTTACATAATCACAAGATACAAAGGCACAGAACAAACATTCCCATCCCAAAAGGAAGAAATAAGGGGCTAGAAAAGAACTGGACCAAAGACTGAAACCGAGCAGGGAACACATCAGGTCTTCCTATGGCTCCATATTCACCATGTGGGGTACACTGTTGTGAGATGTGAGTTCAGGGAGCTCGGCAGCCCTACCACTATCACCTTGCTGGTTGCAGCCCACATATCCTCTCTTCTGGACTCACTTTACTCACACTTGCAATTGCCCTTAGTAGACAATCCACATTCCTGGCATCTCTGAATCTGCAGGCTCACCACTGCATTTTAGGGTTCATTCCCATAGCTTTAAGCACTGCCCTCCCAGGGGCCTCTTGCCTGACCTCCTAGGCCTTCCTTTGAAATCAGAATGAAAGCCTCATTGACTCAAACTCTTGTCTGCATGCCAGTAAAACCACCTTGAATAATGCCAATGACTGATGTGAGCAGAAGCAGATGCCAGGCCCCTTGGACCTGGCTGTAGAGGCCTCTGAGTGCCTGAATAGCTGAGCATAATTAAATGAATCCTGAGGAACAAACCCTAGGAGGCCTTTTTTGAACAGGGGTCCCATAGACTATTCTCAGGAGAAAAATTCACATTTTTATACCTTTAAGCCTATGATACATAGGGTCTTACTGGTTCTGGGATACTCTCAAAGCAACTTTCTTCCTATTACAAAATACTTGGTTCCTTTATAATGGCATTAATGCCCCTGAATCTCACTGTGAATCTGGGTAAAAGCAGCTAGATATACTCATGTCACATCCTGAATGTTGGGTTTGTATTGAATTTTCCCTGCCAGGTTAATTAGCCCAATACCTTCCATATCAGTATCCTGCTAAGTCTCAGCACATGAGCAAAATGTAGATGAATTTTCTGCCAGAGTATATCATACACGGCCTCTAGTGCAACTGCCAATGAAGACTGTGTTCAAAACTGAAACCTTCTAAACCTTTGCCATCCTCAATACTATTAGCATTCTGGTTCTATGAGCTCTTATCAGAATTACCCATCGCTCTGCTTATACACATATCCAAGAACTTTCCGAACTCCTCCTGTAAGCCACTTCCAAAGGCTTCTAAATCATATGGTCAGGTACAGACAACAGTAATGACCCCAATTCTCTAGTACCAATTTTGTGTTTTAGTCAGCTTTCTTGCTGATGAGACACAAAACCTGACGCCCACAATGTAAAGCATAGGTTTAATGTGGCACATGGTTTGGGGGACTCAGTCCACAGTCAGCTGGATCCAAGGCTGGAATACCATGGCAAAAGGCCATAGCACACCAAAGCTGCTCCATCTGTGGTGGCCCAAAGCAGAGCTGGGAAAGAGAGAGGAACGAGAGTAGAGGCCAATCACAGACCCCAAGGTCACCCCTCCATCATCCAACCAGATCTTTCCAGAAGTATGTTCCACTGATCGCATGCGCTGATCCCAAAGCCAAACAAGTTGACACTGTACCCTAACCACCAAACACATATATTGTTTTCCTTCAGAAATAACCCCCAAAGGTTTGCATTTAGGAAATGAAAACTGAGACAGGTTTCATCCTGAAGTCACTATGTTGTGACACTTAATGTTATACCCAGGTCTGTTCAAACCCCATGTTTTCTTTCACTAAAATGTTGTTTTAAAACTTTAGGCCTCACTTCATAAAATTAGAATAATAGTGCAATACAGAATTTCAAAGGCCTAGAGGCTTTAAATAATGTTGCATCTCTATTACCTAACTCTATTACCAGTTGATAGGATGTCATTCACCATTATAAAATAATTTATTAAATACCTGTTAGCTACCAAACCACAAAAGATCATAGAAATTCCCAATAGAAATATATGCAGCCTTGGAAATCCTCAAGTACAACAGCATCTGCTCCAGGTTCTGGATCCAAACGGTACCCTCCTGTTGATGAGACAGATAGGGGGACCAATAATTTTCTAGCATGCCTTTAAAACAAGAACCAGGGACTGATGAGGCAATGGAGAAAAGGCACCTGAATAAATCTGTCAGAATGTATTAAAATCATAAAAATATGTGTATCTTTCCTCATACCAAATCCATAGGTAAGAATATGTCCTAAGGAATGGCTATAGTTCAAACGTTTGTGTCTCTCAACTCATGTTGAAACTTAATTCCCAATGTAACAATATTAAGAGATGTGACCTTTAGGAGGTAATTTAAGGGCTGGAGGTACAGCTCAGTGGGCTAAGTGCTTGCCGCTGAGCACTAGGGCCCTGAGTTCGATCCCCGGTCCCGAAAAAAAAAAAAAAGAACAAGTCAGTGAAACCAGCCTTATAGGATGCAGAGGTGGGGAGTACATCACAGAAGAGCTCTCAGCAGAGAAATCTGACGGTCAGGGTTTCCTAACCACTAGTTTTAGGGCAGGAGGTAATTTATGTCAGAGAGGCTCTGCCTTCCCGAGTAGGATTAATGCCCTTATAAAAGGAGGAAGCAAGTTTACCCCTTCTACCTTTTCTGCCCTCTAAGGATGCTGTGAGAAAGTGTCATCTCTCACACAGACTCTAATCAAATGATGAATCTGTCCACACCCCAACCTTGCACTTCCTAGCCTCCAGAATTACAAGAAATAGATTCTCCTTGTTTATAAATTACCTAGTCTGTGGTATTTTAGTCCAGGAGGAATGGACTAAGACAGGAAGCAATTTAATAAATGTGTGAATAAAAACCTAAAGGTCAAACAAAAGTAGAATGATCAATTTACCCAAGATACAGATACACAAGTATGACAGTATACTATGCAATCATTAGAAATGACAATGTACCTGTACATTTACTGCTCTGCTAAAGCGTCTACAAAAGATTAAGTGTAAAAGTCAGGTTATAAAATATACCTAATCCCCTTTTCGGTGATGAACACATATACATGTACTTCTAAAATATGGTGTTTACTTATTTTTAACTTATTACAGCCAAAGACATATTGCCATTAATCTCCCTCAAAATACCCCTCTTCATTTCAAAAACACATCATTTTTTCCAATTTTGGAAGCAGTTCCAGTTGTGCTGTTGTAGCTACCTTGATGATCTGAATGGATTCAAAATGTTTCCCTTTCAAGGTCATTTTGACTTTGGGGAAAAGAAGCCAGAAGTTCTACTATGCCAGATTCAGTAAATAAGGTAGAAGATACATTTATAATGTTTTTACAAGCCTGACTTCCCCCTCAATGGCACTCAAAGCATTCACCATATTTTTAATCATACCTGGTAACAACACTCATGAAAAAGGATTTCCAAAACTTATACCAGGAAGAGTGGTATAAGTGTGTTGGGGGACAGGGGCTTTGAGGGTGATTAATGGCAGTGTATCTGTTATTATGTTAAAATTTAAACATTCATTATATATTTTGATTGCCCTTCATATATCAAAATGTTGAGGATTCAGTTAAAAGAGAATTTCCAGTTTTATCTCATGTTTTCAATTATCTGAGAATAATATTCCAGTACTTACAGGAAAGCTGACATCAAAGCTTTAATTACTAGAACTTAAGCACAGGTCCTGTAACAACTAAAGAGAAACAGTAAAGATACAAAGCACAACTAGCAGCACACACACCAATTCTTCACTACAATATACAAAGTGCACAGAGAAATCTGATGGCTAAGGCAGTATTTTCTACTAACCCTTATTGCAAAGATGGGTTCCAAAAGGCACTGTCCAAATTCCAAAAATACTTTTAAAGATCTGGCAAAACTGATGTGCAAGTGAAGCAAGAAAACATCTTCCAATGCTGTTCTACATGCCTCAGACCCTCAACAGGCATATTCCTTGATTTGAAAATAAAACTCATTTTCCTTCTGATGGATATGGATAATTTAGAAACTGTGGAATTAAAACAAACATTTAAAAAGAAAATGTATTTAAAATATACTATAAACCTGGGATTATATTTTTTAAAAGTGTATTTAGTGGCCTACATATGTGACAAAATATAAATCCTACTCTTAAGGAACTGGTGTTACTCCAAAGAAAATCTACTTGTAAACAGATGTATGTGATTCAAAACAAATGTTTCCATCAAAACAACTGTATAAAGGTGGTTAACTTCCACTCTGGCATACAAAGCCTATTCTATTGTTAGTGAGAAACATTTATCCCACACCTGCATTTTACGTGCATGATACTGACACAGTAGTCTAAAAGAACAAACCAGTAATTCTTGGGGAATAAAAGTCCCTCTCCAAAAAGGATCTTTACCTAAAGAGACGCCACCTGTAAGGGTACACCCTCATCCAGGCAGCAGCTCAAATCCAAATGACCAGCAGTGGGTGAAGGGGAAGATCTGATGTCTCAAGGTGAGATATCCCAAAGGGCCATTCGGCTCCAGAGCGCCCCCTTGGTTACAGCAGCATCTCAGTTCAATTCCTTCTCCTGCCCAAACCTGCTTCCTTCTTTCTCCCCCTAAGGCAAGAGTACTCCCCTACACATAAATCCCTGTGTCTCAGCAATTAAGACAAATAACTAAAACTTCACAAGCTCATACTGTAAGTGGGCCGCGCACTAAAATATTACATATAACATATGTAATATATGTAACAGATACAGACATCTTCCTACAGTATGGGTACATAATATAATCCCACTATATAAACGCAGAAATCAAGCTCAGGAATGTTAAATGGTTTGCCCAAGGTCATCGGGCAAAAAAACTTGGAAGAGCTAGGATTTAAATCTCGGTCTACCAAATGCTAATAAATCACAACTATCTGCTAGAAAGAGTTATTAAATGACTTAATAGCACAATCAGCTGGGGTTCTGGGGTCAGTCAGATACTACTGAAAACTAGATACACCATGATCAAGGCTTCATATATTTTAGGGCTAAAACAAATGGAATCAGAATTTCAGAATGAAGCTACATAGTTATAACCTACTGCATTTAACTACTAGATCCTAAAAATAATGATTGGATAATCTTGTCCACCTACAATCAAAATGCTACATTATGCACAGACAGATGTGTAGGAGGAAGATGACACTTCCTCATGCTTCCTTGTATTTTACTCCAATCCTTGCAAAAAGCTTCATAAACTGGTATCCAAAAACTAATATCTAATAAATTTCTTATTAGAGGTACTATATCTTTACATTTAATATTCAAATACTTGATTGCTGTTCAACTTCTTCAATTATAACTACAATATCGCTTCCCTCAAGCTTTACCTGATTATCAGTCTTCTTTTATACAGTATGTATTTATATCTACAAGAACAACTAAGAATTAATATTACCCTGCCCTGGTGGCCACACTGCCTAGCAGCTACAAGACATAAAACCATTCTATAAATTCTAAACTACAAATAAATAAAAACTGACTTGATCAGTGAGACTAAACCATTTAAAAGTTGGACAGAATGTAAATTTACTTCTCCTTGGGATAACTACTTGATTTATAATATTCATAATCACAAAATTTAGCACCAGTTAATCAAAAAACTGAAATATACTTAGAAATATTAAAAATAGTTCAATTAATGTCACTTTCAAATTTAAAAATAACTGGATTCTGAGTTTACCTATGTTTCCCCTTTCTGTAAAAATTCACCAATGCCACTTTTCACATAATTGTATATATTTTATATGTATTATACAATAATACATATAAATGAGCAGTTACAATTTCCTTATTCATCCTGCACATAAAATGCCTCAGTGTCCAATCAGTACCATGAACCGCAAATACGGAATGACAGGTTCTTCAAATTAACAATCATTCACTAAGAAATGACACCATGTCAGAACCAGGAACTGGACATCATAAAACATAGCTTCGATGTTGTACTTTGATATTTGGCCCTGATTATGGCAATGTTGGTCCTTATCTTTTTTTATTCATTTAATAAAAGAAGCTCCTAACTAGAAATACATGGTTTCACACAAATTTTTTGCAACAGTGATAAATCTACCTGATCTTACCACTTCAACGAATAATAATAGGGATGCCATAACCAGGTCAGTGTTTTCTAACTAGGAGGCACCAACTGCCCAAGAAAAACCCTTCCTCACGTTATGTAATTTAAAGTGGTCAAATCTTCTGGAGAAAGAAAAAGAATTCCACAAATGGAAAGAAGCAGCATAGTAGACCAGTTTAGCTGCTAGAATAGGAATGCAAGCTCCATGAGGACCAAGATCGCTGTCTTGATTACCACTGTCTCCCCCTAGTATTTATCAGGGTACAGATAATAATCTAAGTGATTAATAAATAATAGCTATTATTCACAAATGAATAGTATTAATGATGAATGTTACTAAGCTTACATATACAACAAGCCTTAAAATAATAAATTGAGGGAAGGGGCACTCTGAGGAGCCAATGTAGGTTTTTTTTTCTTCCATTTTACAGATGAGGAACTTGAGGCTCAGAAAAACTAAGCTTCCCAAGATGATCAAACTCTGGATAACTGAGCCAGGAGTCTCTTTCTTACCCAGAGTTTGGGCTCCTTCCATTCTGTTATAATAGTATCAAAATAAACGTTAGAGCTAGTAAAACAAAAGAACATGGAGAATACAGACTGGCTAAAAGTTATATTAATAAACATTCACAAAAGAGGTAAGTTCGCCCCTAAAAACAAACAAAAGTCCTATTTCAAAATTGCAAGAATACAACCAATGGGGCCTATGGTTCTATTTCTTAAAGGGTATATTCAATCTTCTATACACTAAGCACTGTAGGATTCTTGTAACTGCAGGTGCCTGATTCCAAAAGCGATTGATCTACATGAAGAATGACTTCAAAAGCTGAACCTCTGTGTTAAAAGCCACCCATAACAACCCTAATTTGACTTCATTAAACCATACCTACATTCTCTTTCTAGTAAAACTGTCCAATCAGGAATTCAAAGAACTATCCAAATCAGTGTTGGCCCAGCACCCTCTAAGAAAAACCACAGCCTCTGGAGAACAAAAATCCTGTCACATCTTGGCTATTCCCTCCATGGCACTCCAAACAGCGTTTAAGTACTACAGAAGATTATTAGGCTTCTATCTTAAAATGTTAAGTAAAATTACAGAGAGCACGATTCTTTTTTTAACTCCGGGCTGGGAACGGAAGTCAAGTTCAAATTCTCTTCCTTCCTCAAGTGAGCCACAGAATTAAAAAGCACCCCCCAACACACACACACACACACACACACACGCATGCCCTACAGAAACAACGTGTCGGGGCCCCTTCACCTGTG
>PVLD010014182.1:0-53293 GCA_004027595.1 Dinomys branickii
TCTTTGGATTTTTGGTTTTTTTTTTTTCTGTTGTTGAGAGGATTAATTGTCTGACTAAATTTACATGTCTGGATATGGGCTTATATATTTACACTTCGAAGATATCAATGGATAAAGCAATAACCACTGTTGAGATCATATCACCTTGTCTATAGATTAGTTGTGATTGTACTAGTTTTTATGCTAATTGGTGTCTGTTTGTCAATATGTTTTTGTACTTGTATTTTTTAAAAAATAAAATAAAAAAAAAAAAAGAAGAGGAAGGCACTCCAAGAAAAGCCAAATGGCTCTATGCTCGTGGACTCCCCATTTGATATGCCTGGATGGGAACCATGAGCTCTCTAGGTGTTGAGGTGGGAAATAACCCAAACCTGGTTTCCATCACCCAGCAAGGAACAGCAAGAGAGCCTGGAACCTGCAAAGAGAGTAACTGAGATACAGGTTTTTGTTTTGTTTTTGGTTTCTTTATTAATCTAGAGTTTAGGGAATACAGAAGTGAGGGGCTAGATTATATGAAAAATAATTTATACCAAAAGAGCTTCAAGGAGTTCTGAGACAGAGACTCCTAGGCAGGGTTAGGGAGATTGTCTTGATAAATTGTCTTAAGATGAAATTTACAGGTTTCTACAAAGTTATATTAGTCAGTGGTAACCAAAATAACGAAAAGAAAAAATCCAGGTATCTCACCATGAGAGAACTGTTAGGTAAAATTTGGTGTATTAATTCAATTGAATTTGATAGAACTGTGGAGGAACACAGAAATTACTAACATTAAGTTAGCACTCCACAATACAAAAGATAGCACAATACAAAATTACATTCACTGCCAGTAACTTCAGGCACTGGACGTTAATATACAAAAATAAAAGTAGGGCTGGGGATATAGCTCAGTGGAATAAGCGCCTGCCTAGCAAGTGCAGGGTCCTGAGGTCGAACCTCAGTACCACCAATAAATAAATAAATAAATAAAATAAAATAAAAGTAGTCATGTAGGTTGCTATCATTATTTTTTATCTTTCACAATTTAAAAGAAAATGTTTGTCTCAGGGTGATTTTCCTAACGCTGTTATTACACCAAGAGGGATAGCAAGTAACATTTATCAGATGTCTGTGTGTCAGATATTATCTTTTTCGTAGGTTATCTCATTCAGTCTTTGTAGAAGCCGTATCAGGTAACTAGGACTACTGGATGAAGATGGCTGAAATCTTACCCCAAATCCTCTGGCTAGGCCCAGGATGTAAGCTCAAGTAGCTGGATTTCAGAGTGCATGCAGTATGCTTTCATGCTACGTGTTTCATCTTACTGCAAGGTCATTTGGGCATGAACAGCTTACTAGGTTTAAGGTGGCGTAATGGTATTCTGAATTCTTCCAGCGAAATGATGTTGGAAAGCATATGCATCTGGGGCCAAGAGGCATAGTGCACGCCTTCACACAAGGATGCTTGACTCTCTCGTTTCCCCATGGAGTGGGCCAACAAATTTGGGAATTGCACTGAATCCCCTGCCTCTCTGTAGTTATTTAATCTCCGTGCACACAGCTAAAGCTCCTTTTATATGCAAACCTCGTGCATCTAGTAACTAACAGAGTAATTTTTCTCTAAGACAGCTAGTTTCTGGGACTAGATTTTGAACCAGACAGCATTCACTTCTGGGAGCACCAGGGCACTCTTCTCAACACCGTTCCTGAGGCTGCTTATTCATCTGTACCAGGGCAAGCTCTAGCTGTGTGCCTAAAGAAGGCTACTGCTCAGTGATTTAAGATGAGGTCATGTGTGACAAAAATTGGATTTTATATTTTGTAACTCTTTATAAGAATGTAACTTTTATAGATGTTATTTTAACTGGGCTTTCTTATGGGCTGAATTGCATCTCACCAAAATTCATATATTGAAGTCCAGAACCTCAGAGTGTAAATTTATTTGAAAATAGGGTCATTGTAGATAGAATAAGTTGAGGTCATGCTAGACTAGGGGACAGGAATGTCAAAGGCCCCTAAGTCAATACAATAGGTGTCCTTATAAAAAAGGAGGGTTTGGAGGCGTGTGAGCAAATACTGGCGTGTGGACATCAGCAACAGAAGCCACCCTGGGCTCTGCCTGTGATGCTGTGCTCCCCCACAAAAGAGAAACAAAGGCTCGGAGAGGTGTGCAGAGGGATTGAAACATAGGTTTTGTTAAGGGTCTTAGTCACTATCTTGACTGCTAAGAAATGTTACACAACATCTACCACTGAAAGGAGGAGAAGTCTATTTTGGATCATGTTTTCAGTCCATGGTCCACTGGCTCCATGGCAAAACAGCACGGTGGCAGGACCTGGGTGGGTGACAGGTTCCTCCCATGGCAGTGTGGAAGTAGAGAGCAGGAAAAGGGGCCCAAGAGGGAGATGCCCCTCCCAGGTCCCCCCCCCCCGGTGGTCGCCTCTAATGGCTCCACCTCTGACAGGCCATTTGGTTCTACATCCTTTGATGGACTAATCCACTGATGTGTATGGCACCCCCCGGTCAGTCACACTCCAAACACATGAGGCTTTTGAAGCACATCATTATGGTTTGTGTCTGCACGTCACCCCAAATCCTCATGCAGTCATGGGGCAGGCTTCTGGAGTTTATGATTGACCTACCATCCAGTGCTGGGATTATGGGTATGAGTGCTACACCCACTCTGGGGCAGATAGTCTGCATACAAAATAAAAGAGAGAAAGAGGCTGCTTGCTGCCACTCCTCCCTTTGCTCTTGTTGCTTTGCTATCTTCTGCCACCATGAACTGTTGCCTCTGCCATGTGCCACTCTGCCTTGGAGCCAGCCGAGTATGGACTGAAATCTCCACAAACTGTGAGCTAGATAAACCTTTCCTTCCTTAATTCTGGGTGCCAGGTATTTTGTCTCAGTAATGACAGAAAAGTATCCAAGACAGACATTTTTAAAAAATCTAAACCATAATATTAAGCTTGCAGAATTTGTAGGGAGAATGAGACTTCAGGGAAGAGACTGAAAATATTTACTTGTTTTATAAATACCTTCCTGATATTTGGAGGCACATTTCCCAAGATATAGCTCATGCAAAACCCTTGCACTAAGATGTGGAGTGGAAAGAAGCTCCCCGAGTCACTGGGAAACACTGCTCACTCTGTCTATTACTCAGACACTCACCTTACCCACTAGTATTTCAGAAACTCTCATGAATGTTTCAGAAAAGAACTCTTATTTAGCTTGGTTTTACTGAGCATCCTCAAAGTTATTTAATAATAGGCTCGTTTACCACTATGTGTCCTTAGTGCTTCTGAACAAGTTCTGCAGGGTGGAAAGGGAACCTGGAGCAAGGAGACCCAAAGATGAGTATGGGTAGGAGTTTGTGTGCTGACACTTTTAGGCTCTTCTTCCAGCCCTCTCCTCCTCTTTCACAGCAAGACTCTTCAATATCCCCTTTTAAAACTAACCATCAAATCCGTAAGTGGCATACGGAGACTAATATAAAACATGTATGTTAGCGTCACTAAGCTCAACGCGTGACATTATGGGTGTAGTTGGAGCCTCCTGTGTACTTCTGCAATGACGTTCTCTTCCTCGTAACGTCATCTGTTCCCCAGGATAGCATCGTTACTGAGACCTTTCTGAATTTCCTAGCATCATTCCTGTGCATATCTTTATGCACTTACTTTGTGTGTATGTATTTCCTAAATGATGAGGTGAGGTTTAATGTGTCTCTAAACTTTATACACCTCTCACGCTGTGCACACCCTTCTGTAACTCGCCTTTTGTCACTGTAATTGAACATTATGTTTAATGAGCTTTTTCAATGTTGCTGTATTAACACCCCCTTATTTAACTTCACTGTAACCTCGCACATCTTTGTAAATTATGCTGATATATTTATGGATAGTTAGAGTGTTGCCTAGGTTACTATTACAAATACTGCTGCAACATATATTCCCATTATGCATGGAAGAAAACATGTAAGACATTATAAATGGAACTGCTGGGATTTGGGTTATAACAAATTTTTTGCCAGTCATTATGCTGATTTCAGTTCCTACCCACTATGTTTTAGAGTCCCGGTGGTCCAAATTAACTCTTATTATTGTCAACTTCAATAATTCTTAACAAATTAATAAATATGAGTTGATATTGCATTATAATGTGCATTTTCCCAACAGCTAACAAGGGACCCTCTCATTATATGTCTCTTGACCATTTATGTTTCTGCTGTGAACTCCTTGTAGATTTGTTATCATTTTTTTCTACTGACTTGTTTATCTTTTTCTCGTTGATTTTTTCTTCTCGTTGATTTTTTGAAAGTTCTTTGTTGGTTCTCAATGCTGCTGTTTCTCAGTTACATTATTTTTTTTATTTTAAAGATAAAAGAATGAAAACATCTTAACAAACACACACATTTACAATACAACACAAAAACAGTACAAGCAATAGAGAATCTGAGACAAGGTGATCTGTTTGACTATCCAAATTAAGGATATCGATATGTACTATATTATTTATAACATGTATCTTTTATCTAGAAGGCAAGTAGTTACAAGACAGTTTGTAAATTTAAAGACTGGGGCTTTTCGTTCTTTGGAGCTTTGCACGCAAGTTTTAAATTAGAATATAATTGAACATATCCACATTTTCATTATGGTTAATACTTTCTGCGTGTTGTTTAAAAAATCTTTCTCAACATCCCAGCTACAGGCATTTCCCTATATTTTCTTCTAAAAAGTTTAAAGTTGTTTTGCTTTTCAGATGTAGGGTCTGCATTAAACTTGGAATTGATTTCTGTGACTTTTGAGGTAAGGACCATGGATAACATATTGTCATCATTTCCCCCACGGAAAATCAGCAACGCCATCTCTGTTGATAAGTTATTATCACACAACCCTTGTTTAAATCCCGACACCACATTCTTTTGTTTACTCCCGTGCCCTTGTTATACCGACTCAGTTATGGAACTTACAATTATACTAAGTTGTTTTCTGGTGCAGTAGGTTAATTGCCTTGATATTTGGGCGACATTTCCCAAAATGCATTTTGTGGAAAAGCCATGAAATGCATTTACTAGAATTAATGGCTTGCTTGTGTCTGTGCCACTAGCAGCTCTATGATTTGCAGCTCTTTGCACCCAGAACTTGAGTGTGTACCTCTGTCCTCTAAATCAGGACTGGCTTTGCTACTTGCTTCAGCCAGTAGCGTGGGATGTAAGTGCCGACCGTGTGCCGGTTTCAGACAGAGGCCCATGCCTGTGTCCCTTCACTGGGACCGCCAGGGTGGTGCGAGCTGAGCGCTGGCCCCCAAGCTGAGGCCATCCGAGAGCAGCCAGTGCTCAGCCAATCCACCAGCTGCTTGTGAGCAAGCCCAGTCAAAGCAGCCGCGCTTGATTCAGCAGCCAGACCCTCACTGCCAGCCCATGTCTCAGAAGCCAAGATAAACGCTTTTGTGCTGTGCTACAGAGTTTTGTGGTTGTTTCTTCCATGGCATAATCGTGTTAAAGAATAACAAATATAGAACAAATCCCTTATCTTGTATGTTATTCACAACCATCTTAGTTAATCATGGACTTATGTGCTCTCTCAAATCCATTGAAAAATGGTTTGTCAGATTGCATGACCTGGTTTAACCTTCTTGTAAACAATCAAGTTCTAGGGAAATATCTTTTGCAGCAGAAAAAGCCCTGCAAGAGTCCACTTATGCTATCCCCAAGGTGAAACTAATGCAACTCGCTCTACTTCCAGTAAGTTGTTAATTTATTTCTATTTGCTTTATTATATTATAATATCATTATCATAAGACAGGGTCCTGTTACTATGGCAACTAAAGTGCTCCATGAGCTTTTAGTTTTAGCTAAGACCTTAACTACCTCTGGCCATGTTCCATATACTTTCTTTGCCTCCTTTACTCTTGAGGCTGAACAAATAGTGAATATTCTACAATTTTGCTAGCATGTTATGTTTCACATCTGTTTCTCTCTCTACATGTATCAGTACAATTTGTTCTTTAAATTTACTAACCTCATTTCTTTTCTACTATGTGTCTTCCATTGTTCCTCTTCTTCTGTATAATACTAAGCAGCATCCATTTAGCATATATTCAATGACCCCCTGGCGTGTGCCCAGTGCTGGGCTTACAGACGTGGATGAGACAGACTCGGCCTCCACCTGTACAGAGCGGGTCGTGGGGGAGATAGGGAGATAGGGAGCCAGAGTACACGGGTGCCCTACCACGTGGTCAGTGCCCCGAGAGGGAAGGATAAGCTAGCAGTGGGTGGGGCCTGATGTAATTGGGACCCATGAAGATTTCTGTAAAGAATTAAATGTAAACTGGATTGAGAAATACAGCAGAGTGATAGGGTTAGGGAAGGGCACAGCGGTCAGAGAGAGCACTGTGGATACATCCTCAAACCCTCAAAGAGAGACGGGGTTGGAAGAAGGCCAGTGTGGGTGCGAGGTGAGGGGTAAGAAGGAAAAGGCCTGGAGATGCCTCCGGAGGGCAGGCAGGAGGGGAAATAACCTGGGCCCTGCACAGTATCTGCACTACCTGCTCAGGAACTGAGTTGCAAAGGCCTGCAATGGGGAAAAGCTCTCTGCTCCCTGAGTCACCTGTTCTGCTACAGTTTACGTATAGATGTCCTACAGCCTCATGTGCTCAAAGATAGGCTTTTGGGAGGTGATTGGATCATGCAGGCTGATACCCATTGGTGGACTGGGCCACTGACGAGCTTGTAACTAACTGTGCTGCTGGGAAGTGAAGCCTGGTGGAAGGAGGGGGTCACTGAAGGAGTGGTCTGCAAGGGTCTATCCCCCTGCTCTTCCCTTGGTCTCTCTCTCCTTTTCAGTGCCATTCTATAGGCTGATTCTCTTACACCATGCCTTTCTGCCACACTACCCTGCCTTGGAGCCACCCAAACATGGACTGAAACCTCTACAAACAGTGAGCCAAAGTAAATGTTCTCTCTTTTAAGTTGTAGGTATTGGGTGTTTTGTCCCAGTGACTAGAAAATAACGAAGACATACACCTACTAGCAGTTTCAGGGGAAAACACAGTGAGTCTGCTGGTCCTTAGGGTAGATACACCAGGTCGTCTCCAGTCTAGATCCATGCCAGTCCAGCAGAGATAAAAAAGAAATTTCTTTCCAGGGTGGATTTCTCTGGGTACAGAGTAGGGAAAACAGAGGTCAAGCCCAGAGGCTGGTGTTTGGCCCCATTCACTCAGGGGCATCTTCCGCACTGAGAAGGTCTCTCTTGACCATCATCCTTGGGTTTCACTTAGGTGAATCCCAGGAGCCCTGGGTGCCTGCTCAGCAGATCCCTGGTGTCAGAGTCTCTGACTAGGGTAAGGCAAACCGTATCTTTACGTGGGGATCAGTCAACTAGGATCAGCGCTGGGGAAGCCTGAGTTTTATTAATCCTTGTTTTTGTATCTGTTTCTTTTCATTTCTTGGCATCTTCATCCTCATGTTTTACTCTCAGATTCACCAATCCTTCTTTGGCCCCAGGCCATCTAAAGACAAGCATACCCTTAGGACTCTGTAGAAGTCATTTAAATGATCTTAGAGAAGTGGCTCAGTCATGGGCTTTACACGCTAGATTTTAGAGTCAGGATCTATGACAAAGCTCATGAGTCGTCTCACACATACCAGGAAGAATTCTGACGAGCACGCATGTTTATTGATTTAGCATTTTTTGTCTTTTCTGGGGCACTTCTTTAGCTCGTTCAGTATCATTTCCTCCTCTCCCGGAAACATCAGGGCCTAGTGGCTCCTTCTTACATCATACTCTGCCCTGGTGGAATCTTAGCCAACAAGACTTACATCCTTAGCCAGGAAGAGGCTGTGGACATACATTGAGGCCTCACAGAGTGCGTCTCAGGAAGGTTGAGAAGAGCTGACAGCAAGGCTTGGCCAGATTCATTCCACTGGTGGCATACAGAGAAGCTGTGCGCACTAGGGTTCAGCTCCTGCTGTCTAGAAACCAGAGCAGCTCTACTTCCTCACCTACCCCGTTTCCTTCTATGAAATCCCTCATCTGCTTAAATCAATCAGAGTTGGCTTCTGTTGTTGGCAGAAGAGTCCAGCTCATCGTGTGCATGTGTGCGTTCTTCCACAGTGTAGAATGCCTCCAGCTCTCAGAGGAACCCATAATCTACAAGGGCCAAGAGTTACTAAGTTAGAGGATTATTTTTACCTTGGAAGAAGGATTGTCACTTAAAATTTTGGACTTCCTTGAGTTCTCTTAAAAAGTGCTTATTTTTGGCCAAATGAGTCTTTCTCAGGAACTCATAAAGTAATTGTAGGTCACCCCAAATGAAAGTCCGACCCCGCCTTTATCCGCAGTTGAGGCTGGCTGCCCTCTCATCATGGATGCTTCTTTAATACTGTCCCAGCCGTCTCTGTGCTCGCAGGACTTCTCTGCCTAAAGAGCTCTTTCTATGCCTGGAAGGCAAGCGGAGATTGTGCCAGTCAAGAGTACAGTAAGGAAGGTTCAGCTCCAGTGAAGCAGTCCGCCAAGGCCCGGCAAGATCCCCAAGGGTGCGCGGGAGGTCGGCCTCCGGAAACTTTCTGTCCAACTTGAAGAAAATCAAAACTAGGTTTTCTGTCCCTGGATCTTAAAATTATTAGAAGCTGTGTTCCCTCTTCGAGAAATTCTTTCAAGAACAAAAGCCCCGAGAGTCTTGGAGATACAGTTACCCCGGCCCATGCCCGTCACCTGCACACTGCTCCTCCTCTCACCGACCTCCATTCACTAGAAATCACACTCAGTCAGGCACCTCTCTCAGCCACAGATGCATGGAAACGGTTTGCCTTCGAGCACGTCCTCTGACGGGCGACCTGACAGGCAACGGGAACACACATTCCGGGTCGCCTCGGTGAAGATGTCCTCTGAACCACGCCCAGATCCAGGCTACACTGCGTTTCTCGCTTGCGGGCCTGCACTCCATTCTCTCTGGTGTGGGCTTTTAAAGTTCTGCCCGATAAAGGTCTTTGTGTCTCTTACTGATGTGTCTTGAAAATTCTTTTCCTGCGATAGAAATCAGCAAACCTACAACTGCTCCCCTGGATGTGGTGAGGCCAGGTCTTCATCTCTTCTCTGAGGGGCCTCATCAGACCCCAGCCGGTGACACACTGGCTTTCAGAAAGAAATCGCCATCAGGGTAGCAGTTACTTGGGCTCCCTTGCCATTTATAATTCGTCACAAAGTTAATCAATTATTTTAAGGGTCCATTTCACCTTTCATGAGAATATCGTCCCTAATATAAATTTGTCATTCAAAACTCTGCTCCACGCCAAGCAGTGTTGGCCACTATCTTAGATATAATTAAATCATAGCCAAGGAAGACTGTCCATTCCAGTTGGCTGAGCCAAAGGTTACTCAAGAAGCACTTGTCAACCATTGCTTATACAGTAGCAATGAAAGCAGTTACCACTTGTTAGGCAATCAGTACACTGTAAGCACTGTGCAAGGTGCTGCACAGACATGAGTTCAAATCCTGTCAATAATCACACGCTACCAGCTTATGGGGAAAAGCCTGTGCTTAGGTGGAAAACTGAATTTGTCTGATTCTGATACTACAGATGTCTCTGGCTGTTTTCTTTGAGAAACACTGCAACTGTGTAGGATATGTAGATACCTGAAAGCAGGGCGCATGAGTCTGACCTATACATAGGTACATCTGTACTGTCTGGGTGGACTGAAACCTACCATACCCATCGAAAAAGCCAGTGTCTGTCTCTTTGTGAACTCATTTCAATATTTTTTTTACTCCATATAAATATGGCTCTTTTTCTTCTCTTTAAAACCAAATTTGACATTTATCTGCCAAACAAAATCTTCAGTGTGCATTCATTTTATGTCAGCATTAGAGTCACAATTTGACCTTTTAAAAGTCCTTTAAACAGTATAATTAGCTCAGTTTTACATGTGAAAATATTAAGACTAAGATTAAAATGACTTTCTCAGGACCATTAATGAATCACCAAGCAACCTAGGCAGGATTAAACCTGTTCTTTCCAGTTTGGTGACCTAGGTGTTTTCTCCAATTGGACACTTGCTATATGCCAGGTACGTGCTAAATGTATGGAAATATTTCCAGGTATTCAGCTATTAATGACCTATTCTTTATAGATACTCTAGAGTTACAAGGTATTCATGACATAATCTTTTATTGCCAGATGACATTCAAGGCAAAAACTAAGGTAGAAGAAAAATCTATGACAGTTGGAGAAAGAGGAGTAAGGGAATGATCAGAGTATAAGGGAATCAACCTCGGGAAATTCTTTGGAAAAGAATGTCTATCTGTATCACCTACCTGGAACAGACATTAAGCACCGTCCAGCAAATCAGAGCTAACAACTTGCAAACGTAAGTCCCGAGGCTTCCATTTACTGTCAGTAAGAAGACGGCGAGGAAACAAGGTCATCACCTGCCCACACATCTGCTTTCCAGCACTGCGAGGAAATGTGGATGCAAGCGCAAGGAGCACCTATTCTAACGCCACAGCCAATCACACGTAACCACATCGTGTCAAATTTCATCGACAGTGTCATCCTTAAAACTGGTTGTCACTGGTGCCTCTGTTTGCATGCTAAACTCCGAACTTCACATCTGATGTCTTTGATCTTGCCCCGACTTGTCTTTTATGGTGTAACTCGTAACAGGACTTTTCTGTTAGCCTCTCTCTCTCCCCGTCTCTACACACACGCACACACACACACACACACACACACACCCTCACACGGACTCACACAGAATTCTACCCTACAGGCTTAGCTCCCACCTCCCTTATGTGCTGCAGCTCTGCATGCTGTGTTGCAATTCAGCCTCAGCGAAAGCTTCCCTGTGCTGTGACAACGCCTGTTCCACCCACCTTGCCTTGGCAAGTGTCTGTCTATCACTCAGCACTCAACAATCACCTTCTTCATGAAAACCAATCATCATTTGTGAAAATCAACTTCTACATGGACACTATCACCAGTGTGAATCCGTAAAACCCTTGGTGGTGCTTTTTGTTTACACCTTGCTCCCACGGACATGGACAACACTGTTTGCTTTGGTCTTCCCTCTCTTCCCCGTGTCTCCTGCATTGCCTGGTACAAAGTCTGTACGCAGTAACTGAAGGTGTTATACACCGGGGAACCCATGCATTTACCACTTCAGTAGAGAAGGTGATAGGCCACCAGCTGGGAGAGATCAGCATACCCTAACCCTTTCCTCTATAACATGGAGAGGGCTGGGAGCATTACTAAAACACTGGGGGAAACTGAGGCATAGAGAAAGCTGCAGATAGTAATGGAACAGAGGATCCCTGACCCTGAGTTTAGCGCTGATTCCAGTATGCCACTGCTTTCCTATGTGGTTGAGGGGAGGAGAAGAGAAACTTCCCTTGCAGAGAGGAATAGTTTAAGCTTTGTTATGTTTTTGTGGTGCTTTCATAATTTTGGTTAAGATATTTTTAAGCCAGAACACAGGGCGGTTCAGTTTTCGTTGCCCAACTTGGCCTTTTCTTCTTACACGCAGAGCTTCTCTGAGGCCTTATCATGGCCCTGTAACCACATCCTCCATGGGGCCTAGCGCTAAATCAACACTGGCAGTTAAAAACAAACACTAACAGGTGTGCAGCACACTGAGCAAGGGAGGGCGTTTGTTCTGAAGCAAGGGTTAGTGAACGGTGGGGAGAAGAAAGCCTGTCCAGATACAGCAGAGCCCCTCTGGTTCCCACACGCCTGGGGACAGGAGAGGTTGCCGAGACTTCTGAGGTACCCCGGGCCTCCTGTGGCAGGCCCACCTTCGAGAGGGCTGGAGTACAGGGGTTCTCTTAAGGGTATACAGAGCTTCTGTCACAGTCCCTTGTTGAAGCACCTGAGTCCTCTTAGGAGAAGTCTGGGCAAGTGATTTGAGAGGCACTGGCTCCCAGGTGATGTCTGCCGCAGCACCTGATGGGGACTGGAGACTAGCAAAGGTCAGGTATTGTTCTGGGGAAAAGGTGAACCTTTGCAAACTGTGGGTACAGCCTCACATCCTATCAGGCAGGCCCACTGCCCCGAGAGAAGAGCTTCCATTGCTTTATTCTGAAGCTGCCCCTCTGGCATTCACTCTGAATGAGGTGAAGACAGGAGGATGAGTCATAGTAATATTATTCTTTCATGGTGTTGGGGATTAAACCTAGGGCATCATTCATGCCAGGCCAGTGTTCTCCTGCCGAGCTATGTCCCCAGCCCCCAAAGAGTTATTAGTAAGAACAGCCTGGACAGAGCCTACTTTGTGCTGGGCTCTTCTAATTACTTTGTGGGGACTGTCCCACTGAATCCTCACATCAGCGTTAGTGGTTGACCTCTCTACAAATACAGAAACAAGAGGCGAGGGCATGTGACACCACTCAAGGCTATGCCACTGGCAGGTGTGTGTGGAGACAGAGTTCGATACCAGGCAGTTGTCTCCTGAGTAGCCATTCTCTGGCCTTCAGCATGCTGCTGTTGACAGTATGATTCTCTACTCTGGGTGCACATTAGAATTACCTGGGAGCTTCCACAGCTATCAGTGTGGGGTTCACCCCCAAAGATACTGATTTTTGTGATTCAGGCTAGTTTGGATATGAAAAAAATTGTATTTATGTATAACAAGTGTAGTATGTTTTTTGCAACCAGATTAGTTTTAGCTGCTTACAGAGCACAGCTGGCCTAGAAAGTGTCCCCATCATGTCATCCACGGGAGGTGTTGAGGGGAAGAGGCAGGCAGCTTTGGAAACCCAGCAGAGGAGGCTCTGGAGGGGATGCCACGGCAAAGGCTTGGGGAGGAAGCCAGACAGAAGGCAGAGGTGGCTGAAAGAGGTGCTGTGCTGTAGAGACACAGAGGCCCATTTCACAGCTGCTGGGGGTGTCCATGGAGGCCTGCCAAGACTGCAGGGGGCGACCACCTTCCTGGAACAGAAGGGGTGTGTGCATGTGTGTGTGTGTGTGTGTGTGTGTGTGTGTTCCTGGATCTCACTAGTACTGAAAGAATTAGCATTCCCAGAAAGGTGTTTTAAGAGAGAACCTTGCCCTGTAAATCACATCTGCGAAATGTGTAAGGGCTGTGCAGGCAGCTGAAGCACTCAGGGCAGGAACTTTCTGAAACCAGGGGCTGGGCTGTAGGCTCCGAGTGCTGGGAGTGAGAGCTGGCCTGCCTGGAGCCTGTGTGTGTGCTGCAAGTCAGTCTTACCCTGAGGGGGATGCTTATGCTTCAGACGTACATTTACAAATTATAAAGTGTGTCTGTTAAAGATGCCTTAAATATTTTAAACTTTTTACAGAATCACTTATAATTTTATCACCCAAATGTTACAGCTATTTAGTTTTTTGTGTGTTTGCTTTGTTTTTTGTTTTGAGAGTGAATCCAGGGCCCTGACCACGTTATGCAATTGCTCTACCTTTAGGCTACAAGCCCAAGCCCATCAGCAGTTTAGTATACTGCTTCATGATGCTGTTTTTCCTGGACATAGTTTCCTCAACATAATCTTAACAACAAAGTATATACAAATGCTACGGCCTGCTCTCTCCATTTAACAGAAGTCTCTTTTTCCCTGCCTCCGTTTCCTTTCCTTAGGTTAATTACACTAACCGTGACACATTATCACTGAGTTTCTAAAAACTGAATGATTCATGAACTCATTCTATAGGAAAAAATTACTGAACACATCTGTTCTTGTAAGAACTTTTAAATTTGTACTTAGATATACGAGACATAGAACAAGTACTTCTGCACTGTATATAACTATATATGGTTTACAACTATATATGTAACAGCCATGTTGCCGACTGCAAGTAAATATCCTAGACATAAAATAAAAAACAGGTCACTTGCAAACAACTGTGAAATCAAAACACTTTTACCTGTTAAAACATAAAACTACGAAATCTTTTTTTTTTTTTTTGCAGTACCGGGGATCGAACTCAGGACCCTGCGCTTGCTAGGCAAGCGCTTATTCCACTGAGCTATATTCCCAGCCCCAAAACATAAAACTACAAAACTAAAACAAACTCAAACATTACACATGGCCAGCACTATTTTGTCAGTTGTTCTCTGCTACAAGCAAGGCATTTCGCCTGCTTGGTGCCAGTAGGACTGGTGCTGTGGGCCCACAGTACCCCTGCCACTGTTCTTTGCTCTGGACCCTCAGAAGCTTGACATGCACAACCCACAGGCATCGTGGCCGTGGCTTGGCACGGACGCTTCCTTTCTAGCCACATTGTTTTCCTTCCAGTCTCTTTAGCTTATGACAATTCAAGCAATACCACCTGGTCCCACAGTGATCACAAGCACAGATGCCAAACTGAGTCCCAAAGTCCAATTCAAATGGGCCTTTTGCTAACCCAGAATACAGCAATATTAATGTGTGAATTATGATTGCTAGGCAAACAAAACATAAAGGCATTTCACTAAGAACTTCAAAAATCTAGAGGACTCATAATCAGACCACCATCATTTGGAAAACATTGCCCCATTGAATGCTTCTCTCCTAGGGAGTCGCTTATCCAAAAACACTCACTCTCATCAGAACACAGGATTCCCACTTCATAGCTGGGGGAGCTGGGGTTCGCACAAGTAAAAAGAGTGTGGGGAAGCACACCGAGCTCTGGGTAGGAGAAGTGTAACCCTCCTCCCAGTCTCTGCCTCTTTAAAGCCACTGTCCCTCATGTCACCTGCCCCAATTTCTGACACAGTGTTCCTTCCTTCTCTGGGGTTTAACCTGTTCATGCTGACTGGAACTGAGGCTATCGTGAAATGATTATTATTTTTTGTTTGGAAAAAGTGGCTGTCATCTGGGGTGTGTTTAGATGCTTATGCAAATAACCTGACAAAGACGGACTCTAGATTATTTCAGTCAATTTGGCAGTAGCTTAGGTGGTTGGCAGTAGTTTGCCAGCTATTAAATGGTTCTGAATATATCAAGATTTGTAATTTCCTTCATAAAATGCGTTTGCCAGAGAGACCAAGCCACGTGGCGCAATCCCTGCACACACACTGGCATCTGCAGGCGAGCTGTTTGTGCAAATGGACTCTTGGAACCAATCAGAAGAGCTTGGTATTTCATCTTTTGGCCCAATACCACAACCTGGCACAAATCACACTACCCCTGCCATGTACCGAAGTTCAGAATAATAAACCAGGCAGCCTGGAATTATATTGGGAGAGCCAGCCTTATTCTCTGAGTGAGCAGACTGATGTATCTGTTTAGACTGGATGCCCTTCAGCTCCCTGGGAACCTGGACCGACTTCCTAGAGCCCGGGTAAGCCCTGCCCCAGATCGCAGGGTACACATAGGTGACTTTCCCCTGTGCAGTTCTGCTGGGCCTCAGCTTTTTCCAGCCCTGTTTGGCTCCTTAGCAAGGTCTGTAGCTGTCAAATGGAAAACAAAGCAAGGGGCTAGGGTGGCACCAGCTCATCAGTCAGGCTGTGCAGGGAGGGTACATAGGGGCAGTGGCAGCGAGTCTGCCTCAGCTGTGTGCTCCTAGATGGCTGTTCATTTGGCCTTTGAGAACCGTCTCAACCAGAGTTTGGACCAGGTAACCCCTTTGTCTGAATTCATGTTATTTTTCAGGGGTTAGTGGAAAGATGCAGAAGCAGCAGATTTAGACAGACGAAATACGTAGGAAGACACATAGGAAGGGTATTTCATTTAGGGAAGAAGTTGTCTGTCTCTTGTCCTATCCATTTCTCAAGCACACATTTAAAAAGATCACATTGAATATTAATGAGGGGAGGGGAGAGTGGGTGAAAGGAGGGACCTACTCTGAAATCCTGCCCATTTCCAGGCCAGCTCCATTCTGACTTAAGAGGGCCCTTACCCTGTAGCATGAAGCCCAGTGGGCACTTCTTTTAGACTTTGTAAGACTTTTGCCCACGGTGTGAAAAGTTCCCCAGGAATATGCTTCCACCTAACTGTTGAGTGGCATAATTTGGCTTTGCCTGTCTGACTTATATTTCCCACCTGAAATTAGATGTTTTTTTTCCTGAGATCAAGTTGGCCATCTTATCTTTATGGAGGCAGCTCCTTGCTTTTGTGTGCTGTCTGCTGGGACTCCCTTGACCCCAGCTCCTCACAGGCCAGCCGCCCGCCTTCGTTCTTGGCCTGAGGTCTAGAAACCCTTTCCTCACCGCCCTCCGTGCCTAGGTGCTCTCTGTCATATGTCTGCTTGATATCAAACACACCCCAGAATAATCTCCAATATTTGCTTTCTTGTTTTATTTCTGGTCCCTCACCACGCACACATGGGTCTTGTTCTCCAACCTATCCCCACTGGTTAGCACAGAATTGAGCACATTTCCTCTTGTGTAACGAGCCCTCATAAAGCACTGACCATGTGCCAGACACTATCCTAGGACCCTTTTGGAGGTTAACTCATTCAATCCTATGAGGCCAATTCAGCACTGACCTCTATTTCATAGAAGGGAAAACAGTTAAGGGACTTCCCCAGTTAGAATTTGAACCTGGGCAGTGTGGCTGTAAAGTCTGAGCCCTAAACAATGACCTTAGGCTGCCCCACTAGGGTTTTTGTTGAGTGAGTTAACACACATCTTTCATCAGCACCATCTCAACACTGATGGGATTACTACAAGCGCTAAGCTCAGTGAACACAATACCATGCTCTTGCACAGAGAATTCTAAAAATATGGAAGCTATTATGCAAAGTTAAGTTACTAGACTCAAGATGACACCGCCTTAAGGGGTAATGGGAATGCAGGGTCGCTTCGGTTTCTGACTCTACAGGTGGTGAGGAGACCACAGGTTCGATCCTGAGATGATAGCGACACTATGACAAGCAAAGATTTTTCTATTTAAGCTGCCACAGGCACCAGAAGATTGGCCAAGTAGATAAAACAGCAATGGTGCAACTTTTAGAGACCTAGCGCCCCAACAGCAACCCCTCACCCACTTTTTATTGCAAAGCACCAACGCTGCAATTAAACCTGAACACTGGGGTTTTAGTTTAGAAAAAGCAACTCCCGTGTATCTGGTTACATGATGTCATCCCAGAGAGGGCTGTGTGTTCCCGCTGTGTGCATGTGCCACGGGTTCATCACTGCTGGGTGTTAGAAGATGCAAGGAAACTCCACGGGGAGGAGAATTTTGCTGCGCATGGTAGCTGGCTAGTGTGAGAGACACTGCTCTTCCTCAGCCCTGCTTCGTAAATTTTGGTTGTTTCAGTTCCAATGCTTTAAATCAATATAATATGGATAATTTATTTTTTGAAATGTCACTACACTTAGTCCACATACACGCTTGGCAATCTGGGAGGTATAGAAGGCTCATTAACTTTATCCTGTGATTTCATCCTTTCATTTTATATACAACAACACTAGATTAGACGGAGCCCAAATCATGTTCTTTTCTCCAGTCTCAGGACTCCCAGGTCACCATCCTGGGCCCTTAAATTGTCTCCCTGCTTTTGTGGCTGACCGTCGTGTCCCTTTTGCTGGTTTCCCCTGGTCTTCCTACCTTGAAACATTGGCCTGACCCAGAACCCCAGCTTCAGGCATCTCCCGTCTACACTCAGCTTCCTGGGCGTGGCTTTCATTTCCTTGGCTTCCAATGCCTTCTTTATGCTAATGACATTCAAATGTGTATTTCCAGTTCTCTTTACCTCCTGACTGTTGGTCTCCACATCTCCTTTGCGTTGTCTCATGGACATTTCAAGTTTAAATGCAGTAAAACTGGCTTCCAAAATTGGTGCTCTTAGTCTTCCCTCTAACTTCTAAATATGGTTTTAGTCGTGAAGTCAAAGGTCAGAGACCATCTCAGACCCCAGTCTCGCTCTTACCCTCCACATGTGATCTTTCACATATTCTGTTACTTCCGCCTTAAAGATGTGCTACACCCTAAACCTTTTCTTTGCACTTCCAGTTGCCACCCTGGGTATTCCACGTCACTGTCTGCCTGACTGATGGCACTGGCCTCCTAGCCAGTCTCTCTGCTGCTTCTTTGCAGCCCTTCAGGCTGTCCCTCACATGGCACCCAGAGTGACACCCTTGGAGTCAACTCATCCCCTTCCTCCACCGGACAGGCTGCAGGGGCTTCTGCTGTCACCAGAGTCAAAGTGGCCGTGCTTCAAGGGTCTACACGGGGCTGGAAATGCAGTTTAGAGGTGCAGCCCATGCCTAGCCTCTGGGACCTGGGGTTCAGTCTCCAGGACTACAAGAAAACACAAACAACAACCAAACAGATACTCACAGGCCTCCCCGCTGCCCTGATGGATTCCCCTATTGCTTTCCTTCACCCTCCTACACCCTGTCCATTTTACATTTTCACACGTCCAGGCCTTCACACCGACATCTGCTGAAAATGTGTCCTCCACGTATTTGTGTGGCTGTCCCCTCAATCCCTTTAAATTTTTATTCAAATATTACTTTCTATAGGGAAATCACCAATGTTTGAGGAGCTCGATATGCTTACTCAGATGTGTGCACTGTACAACATATACACTTGTGGAAACAGAACGTGATGAACATAAATATGTAAGTCCCTATGTGTCAGTTAAAAATTCGTGTGCAGGTGTCACTGTCTAGTGAGTCTTCCCTAACTCCCCTGTTTAAAATTTCAGTATGGTCTTAGCACTACCTAATGTTCTCCCAGGCTTTATTATATTTCTGAATCCTCAGATCCATACCTTCAAGAGTGTTGGCATAACCCTTGACTTCCAACCTGATCTCAAAACACCGGTAATAACATTTAGACCTCACAGAGTTGTTGTAAGGATTAACTGATGTCGTACAGGTGCTTAGCATCATGCATAGCAGGGAGGGAGCTTTGGCGAGTGTGAATGCACTTGTCCTTCATGTACCTCAGATCACGGAGCTCAACTCCTCACACACAGTAGATGTCCCGTTCCTTGCTTTTAAGTGGTTTCCTCGGCATAGCCAACCTTTCCATGCTAGTCCGTGTTCTGGAGAGAACACGTGAGTGAGACGTAGATGGTACTCACACTGGGCACAGAACTCGGCCCTGCGCTCTCAATATTCCTCAGCCAGGTCTTGTTTAAGGGCAATGATCTGACTCAACCCAGCTTTGCTGAAAGTTTTGAAAAATAGGATAGTTTTCCTCTCAAAGAAAAAGCTCTTCTCCAGGAGCATAACCTTCAAAGTGTTCTAAGTAATAATGCCTTTTGAAGCATTTATGCAGTTAGATGTATTTCATTAATCACGTTTTCTGAGCAGAGCAATTTGAAAGAACATGTTCCCTTCTGTCTCACTCTGTCATGTTCCCATCAGCCCTTTTACAAATTAATCTGAATAAAAGCAACTTCCCCTCAGCAGTGGGTTAAAATAAGACACTGCTCACAAGATTATTACTTCATTGTGCCTTTACACACATTCCTCTGTGCTTTTTAATTATATATAATTACCAGGGAACAGGGAGTAAAATCTGTTTAATCTAAAATGAAATATGCCAAAATAGGTGATGTTTCCAGCTCGTTTTATTTTTTTTAAGGTATGACTCTAAATCAGGAAGGTTAGCTTCAAGAATGGAGAGCCAGATCTTGCACAAAGTAGCCCACACGACTGAGCATTATTTATGTCAGTGCATGCTATTACTTTTAAAAATTTTCCTGTGATTCAGCAACTCCAGTAATGACAGCTGGAGTACCATTATTTCAAATGCCAACTTGTTTCTTCTTATAAAACAGTTGCAATTAACTGCAAACAAGAATTAAACTTGATGTGGCATATGGTGACTTTGATATGGCGATGTGTTTTTACTGCACTTTTCAGTCGGTATGGTTTTGATGATGAGAAATTTTATTAAAGCCTATCACAGTGATCATATTACAGTGCACGATACTGTTCAAGAGGCAGGATAGGTCAGCAGTTAAATTTCACACCTTAGAGACAGACTTCATGCCCCAAGTCTAGTTTCACTTTTTGCATTAGTTAGTTTCACTAAGTTATCTTAGGTAATTTATTATAACTTCTGTATAGCTCGGCATCTTTATCTATACCTCCAGATACATAAGAAGCCATCTTACTGGGTTGTTAAAAAAAAAAACAGTAAAGTGCTTAGGACAGAACCATGAAAGTTAATTATTATAGGAGGCTGAGGCAGAAGGAGTCCCATGTTTGGACCCAGTCTAGCTAGCTTAGTGACTTAGAATATGTCTCAAAATAAAAAATAAAAAAACAGACTGGATATATACCTCAGTGCAAAGGCCCTGGGTTTGATCCCTAGTGCCACAAATTAGAAAAGATCATATTATTATTATTCACAAAAGGCAAAGTCATACCACAATAAGAACTACAAAATCCCAGTAGCTTGTAATAGCCTCTCTCTCTCTCTCTCTCTCTCTCTCTCTCTTTCTCTCTCTGTCTTTCTTCTTTCCTCAAACTACATATCTCTCATGGCACAGCCATCCTTTCAGATGCTGCCAGTCGCTGTGGCAGAAGTGATGATGATCTGGAAGGCTCTTGTATCAGGGACTAACTGCTGTGCCAGCAGTGGCAATGTCACCTCCGCCCCTCGTTGGCCGGAATGAGTTACAAGGCCACACTGGGCCATCTGGAGGCCCGGAGGCGCCACTCACCACGTGCCTGGAAAGCAGAGCGAGAGGAAGGGGGTTGGGAAACAGCGCTCAGTTTCTGCTGATGCTGAACTTCTGCAGTGGAAGCCGGGGGCACTCTCGGCTACAGAAGCCTTAACCTCTCTGGTTGCTGGCTGGAGCCCGCGGTGGAAATGGCTGCAGGCTTCTGGGAAGGCTTCAGGAGCAGGAAGCATGGGGTATCCTGGAGTACAGCAGGATGAAGAGGAGGCTCGACTGCGCCATTGCATGCCAACCACAGCCACTGGAGCATCTGCAGTACAAATGTTCTCCATTAAAAAAAAGCTAGTTCTAACCCTTTAACCAGGACAGCCCAAAGCTAGCATTGGAGACAAGGTCCGTACTCTGTACCAGAATCCATCTCCTCGACTCAAAGCTCTGCTTGATTTCCCAAGAGTCTGGGAACTCCTGTGAAGGTTTTATTTACTCTCCCTCGGGTCAACAGGAGTATGTTTACCTACAGCTCTCCTAGGGCCAGCCAAAAGACAGAAACAAATGACTTAAACTGGCTCTTGATTATCTATGCAAATAGTTGGTGTTTCAGCAAAGAGAAAGTAGCTAAGACAGGTTTTCCATAGCCAACACCCACAGCTCTACGGAAGAAAGGATTATTTGGGGCCACAGTTTGTAAACGTTTCAGCGCACAGGCAGCTGGCTCCAAAGAAAAGTGGCATGGCAGAGCATAAAGGGCTCATGGCACAGCGGGCAGGAAGCACAGAGACTGAGGAGGAGGGGAGCAGATACACCCTTCCAGGCTCTGCCCCCAGGAACCCCCCAGCCAGGTTTCCCCTCCCGAATCACATTTCACTCTAAATTCACAAGAGGACTGATCCAGTGAGGAGAATCCTGCCCTCCCCGGAAGCCCCACATATGCAAGCGGGAGGCTTTGGGTGTACATCTAGTTAGAAAGAATGACAGCTGGTGATCTGAAGTCACGTGCATTTGCTTTTGACTGGTCAGCTGCTGCTTCCGTGCTGCGGCCAGCACCCCTGCCTCACCCTCCAGCCTCTCTGAGGCTCTTTATGTGTTGGAGGATCGTTCTCGGGCTTCTGTTTGGTGTCCCGGTCTCAGAGGGCTGGGCTCCTGCTTGTGAGTGAGGCGGGAGATTGGGAAAAGCCTGGATTTGGGGGGTTTGAATTTCCAAATACCTTCATGATAATGAATTCTGGAGGTCTTAATCACTTTACTTGTTGATGCATCAAAATGGGCAATGCCCACAGCTTATAGGAGGAGAGGCTGCTTGCTGAGAGTTTCAGCAGCTTCACTCCTGTGCGGTGAGCTGGCTCCAGAGCGGGCAGGGCAGGGCAGGGAGGAAGGGCCTGGCGAGGGGAGCCGCTCTCATCCTCGCCGCCAGGAAGCAGAGAGAAGAGAGGAGTCACCCACCACTCCCAGCCCGGCGCTACGCCCCGTCCCTCAGCAGCAGATCCGCTGCCCGTCCCCTTGCACAAGCCCTGTCTGGGAGTGCACGCGGTCTGGGGGACCTTCCTGAGCTAACCCACATTCCAGGGCTTCCCCACTGCTGTTGGCAGCGCAGACCACGGAGGTGAGGGCGGTGCAGTTCAGATTTCACAAGTCAAGAATGGCTTGAGTAAGGGGCAGTAAGTGCATTTTTTTCTAGGAGGATAGTACTGCAGAGGAAATGTCTAGCAGCCGGTCCTCCACCTCCCCTGATAACATACACTGTACCCAGCTCTTTCTTCACCCCGACCCACACGCACCCTGTGTAGGCTTTCCAGTCAGAAGTATCTGTGTTCAAATTACAGTCCTTCTATTCGTTAACTGTGAATTTGGGGCATTTACCTCACTGCTGTGAACTTCCATTTCTTCATCTGTGAAGTAAGGTTTAATGATACTTAATGTGAATATTAATTCCTTGGCATAGTCGATTAATTGTGGTTGTTATTAAGATCTTGACCAGGTTTTAGTTCTATCAACTCTGACAGGACTACTTCATATCCTTCTATATAGTGTTGGTTTTCAACTGTAATAAAATTTCTATAACAAATAGATCTAAAGTATATTTGCTTAAATGCAGTAGAACTTTTATTATTTTTTCATATTAAAGCTCTGAGAACAAGAGCCCAGTTAGTGTGAGGGGAACCCGCAAAGCTTTCTTTGCTCTGCCAATCATTTGAAACCTTGGGGAGGTGTCCACGCTGCACACTCAATGTATGTGGTTCTTGATATCACCCTTGTCATCCCCTGCCACTTTACTCCAGAAAGGGGAGGAGCCTGCAAGGGCACTTCTGTGGTAATGCATGGCCCAGGCACACAGCTGCTACCATAAGCTAGTGAGAAATTAATCATGGGTGTGTCTTGGTTACTTTTCTCTCATTGCTGAGACAAAATACCCAATGCCCAAAATGAAGAAAGGAAAGGTTTATTTAGCTTGCAGTTTGTGGAGGTTTCAGTCCATACTTGGCTGGCTCAGAGGCAGAGTGGCACACGGCAGAGGGCAACCGTTCATGGCAGCAGAGCACAGCAAAAACAACCAGCAAAAGGGAGAAATGGCAGCAAAGCAGCCTCCTTCCTTCCCTTACATTGCAAACAAGCTACCCCCACCCAGGGAGCTTGTAGCACTCACATAATCTCCAGGGTTCCTCTTCCATAGGCTCAGGAGGTATACAAAGTAAGCACCTTGGCTTCCTGGTGAGTCACTCAGCCAAACCTCTAGACTCCTCAAGTTGATACAATGTATCAACCATAGCAATCCATCTCTTGTCAACTTGGCAACCAGACACTTTTCTTTAAATCAGTTTCCAGATACAAAGACATTAGAACCATAACATTTCATCCCCTGAAGACTCATGTACACACCTTTATACAAAAGGTATTTAGTCCATCTGCAACAATTGCCGAAGTCCTAACGGTTGCAACATTGCTGAAAAGTCCAAGGCCCAAGACTCCTCCCAGATCTAAGGCAAACTCTACTTACAAGCCCTCCCTTCAAAAGTTAAACACTTCCAACATTCAATGGCACAAAATAAACATCACCATTCCAAATGGTACCAACAGGGGAATATAGAGCATTGGGGCCACAGCAAGTCCAAAATCCAGCAGGGCTGACATTGTGTCCTGTAATTCCACATCCAGCATCTGAAGCAACTTGTGGCACATTGTGAGCTCCAAAGGGCTTGCATGAGTCCACCCCTAGGCACTTCTGCTGGTTACAGCTCCCACAGCTTCTCTCTTAGTCTCATTTTGCTCCCTCCCATGCATCTGTCTTCAGATGATCCATGGTCCTGGCTTTTCTAAACTTCTGAGGTCTCCAGTGTACCTTCTGCTTCACATTCACAGCCTCACATATTGCCCTCTCAGGGGCACACTGCCTGGCCTCCCAGGCCTTCTGAAATCTGGGTGGAAGCCTCTTTAACCTCAGAACTCTTGTATTATCCATGCGCCTAAAGCCAGGGCCACGTGGATGATGCCAAGGCCGGCTGAACAAATTCTCTATGCCGCCTCCATTCTGGAACCTGGTATGGCTGCCGCCGCCATTATGGAACATGGCACTCTGTGGCTTCCTTCTCAAGGCAAGGTCTCTCATCTTTACAGTTTTGAGGCTGCAAAGAGTAGAGACTTTCTGCTTCTTGTGATACCTTCAAGCCATCTTTTCCATTCTCTTGTTCCTTTTTGGCAACAGCTCTATCTTTGCAGTCCACAGCTTTACTGGAGCCTCCTTGCTGGCCAAACTCACATTTTAAATCATACTGCTTGGCTCGTGCTCTTGATTCTCAACACAAGTCTGGCTAAAAGCCCCCAACAATAGCCATGCCACTTCCCCAACATTTGACTGCCTTGAAATTTCTTTTGCCAGATTAATCAGTTGGCTGCTGCCCTTAATCTCAGTCTTAGGCAAAGTCTCTGGACATGAGCAAAATGCAGACAAACTTTCTGCCAAGCCACAACATACATCATCTGGAGTCGAACACCCAATGCAGTCCTTCCCAACAGAAACCTCCCAAACCTGGTCTTTACTGGCAGGATTTCTATCAGCCTTCTGGTCTTCTGAGCTGACCAGAATCTCCCAGACAGAAGAGCCAAAGGTGTTCTAGCACATCTCTTTCAGGCAACATCTCCGAACCTTTCCAAACTCTTCCCACAAGCCATTTCCAATGGCTTTTGAACCATATGTTCAGGTATAGTAATAGCAACGAACTTACTCTGCTGGTACCAAATTCTGTCTTGGTTACTTTTTTCTCATTGCTGAGACAAAATACCCAAAGCCCAAAATGAAGAAAGGAAAGGTTTATTTAGCTTACACTTTGTGAAGGTTTCAATCCATACTTGGCTGGTTCTGAGGCAGAGTGGCACATGGCAGAGGGCAAACATTCATGGAAGCAAAACACAGCAAAAACCACAAGAACAAAAGAGAGGAATGGTGGGCAAGCAGCCCTCTTTACCTCCCTTACATTGTAAACAGATTATCCCCACCCAGGGAGCGTGTAGCACTCCCAGAATCTCCATGAACTCCTCTTCCACTCGCTCAGGATGTAGACAAAGTAAGCACCCGGGCTTCCTGCTGAATCACTCAACCAAACCTCTAGACTCCCCAAGTTGACACAATGTATCAACCATAACAGGATGTCAGGCTCCTTCAAGGAAACCTAAGGAGGTGGTGCTGCTGGGATCCCTAATCCTTGTGCCCATGAAGAGTAGGAGAGGAGACTCTGGCAAGTTACCTGCCCAGATGCAAGGGCTTTTTATGTGTTAGGAGCATCTTTTCCACTAAACTGTCAGCAACTTGGTAAGAGACCTTGTTTTACCCAAAATGTACAAAGTTCTATCCAGTGACAAAAATCCCAATATGGTCACTGTCTGAATGCTGTTTGAATTGAGCTAAATAAATAGGAATACTATTGTTTGACCCAATATTTTAGATTCTGTCCTCATGGATTCTGAGTGTTACTTTGAGGTGAAATGAGACCAAGATTTAACAGGTTTGTTTAGGGACTTCATGTCTTGAACAACTCATTCCTTTACCAATTCAAAGACAATAACTATAAAAGACCTGAGCTTTCCCATAAGAGTTCGATTCCATTAGCAATGCCCATGACTGAAGTTCTTCACTGTGGCTATTTAATGACACAGGATATATTAGTCTACGTTCTCTTTCAATCATCTATTAAAATTACAGATTCATATATATTCTTTTCTCAAAGTTAAATGCCATTTATGAAAATAAGTGCAGTGAATAAATCATATCTTTGTATGGTTTCGGGGTAAAAACAACCTGCTGTTACACTTTTTAAAAACATATAATTTTAACCTCGCCATCTTAAAACACATGTTTAAGGTAAGATAAGTTTTTACCTCCACTATCATGGAAAGTGCACAAATAGCCAAATAAATGATGATAGGCAGATGATTAGATGGGGTGTAAATAATAACAAAGCTTTAAAAATATTCCTTCCTTTAGACGTGTGCTAGTGGTCGTCTCAGTCTCCAGCCCACCCTTTCCTCGGCTTCTTTCTGAGGTCAAGAAGGTTTGACTCTGCGCAGCACTTTCCCTGCTTTGCAGCTGCTTATGTAGTTCACCTCTGCCACTAGCCTGTGTGAGAGACTGGAAAGCTGGAAGTGGGAGGGGGACCTCCTTTCTGCCTCCTGTCCTTGCACTGCGCTAGCCGGGCTTGTCCTCCACTGTGACAGCAGCACCATTCAGCGGCAGCTGTTGACCCCAGGTTGCAGTTGTCTCAGCATTCATAGAGTCAGCATCCCTGCTTTGTATATCCTTAGAGATGTCAGCTGCAGGCAGCTGCAGGCAGCTGATGCTCTTGGTTTGGTTTCTGTGTTGGGGCTTGGGGTCATGGAGTTTACTCACCAAGATCAGAGAAACCAGCACTAGCTAAACAGCTGCTCCTTCTAAAGCTCTGCATTTCAGTTTATGGCAATGCATGTGTGAGCTTCTAAACTGTAATAATTTCCCTTTGTTCCTTCTAGGATTGGCTGCTGTTTCTGACAACTGCCATGTCATGTACCTTCACCTTTGGCCTTTTCTGATTTTTAATACTTTAGTTAACAGATTTTATTTTCTTCTTTCTGTTAAAATAAAATTTAAAAAATAAGTTTTAGTTTGGCTGGCTGACTGGGACCTGATTGATATAATACTTGAAGTGTTTCTTTCTACAGTCTAGGCCACCAAAATGATACATATTTAAATCACATCCTCTGAATTCTTGTAGATTCAGGTTTTTCAAAGTTCATTTTAGTGGTATATCCCTTTTACTACAATTACACAGTGTTTAAAAGAATACTTCTGCATCTAGTGTTTGAACAAGACTTTGACAAGAATAAACAGTTATTTTTAGGCAGATTGTGTCACTAATTTTAGCATCTTGGAGACAAATGTTTCTCTTTGCCTTCTTTCCTCTTATTGTACTGGGGGGAAATAGTGCTTGCCCCCTGGTGCCTTTTTAATGCCTTCAGTCAGGTAAATTTACAGGTTACATTGTCATATGGCTGGGGGTGAAGTGACTCACAGATGAGGAGTTTTCTCAAGAGCTAACATTTAGAAATGTTTCTTTGATGGACATGTTTCTAAAATACCAAACTTATTTCTTTCAATGCTTAAACAGAATGTGCTATACCAGTATATATAGGTTTTTAAAATTAACTCGGGACCATAATTTTCACCACAAAAAGTTGTACTGCATGTTTCTGCGTAAGGGTCATGAGTAGGTGGAGAGATGGTTCTTTATAACAAAATAACGCAAGCCAATTACAATAACAAGGAAGGTAATGGGACAGTAGGATCAGTATTGTTAATAGTTATGGAACTCTTACTAAATGCCAAGCCTCTTCTGGTAATGGAGATATTAGGATTATCACCACCATACTGACAAGGAAACGAAGCACTGATAGAACTACTGGTTGAGGTTCTACCACAAAAATGGACTGAGCCAGAATGAAGTCTGACTCTGAAGTTCACCTTTTAGTTGACTATTTCTGTGTGATTTTTCAATGTTTAAATGCATATGTTCACTCAAAGAACAAACATGGAACCAAACATGGGAAGATCATTGTACTCAGCAATTGGGGGATTACCAAACCTTCAAGGAAGTTACACCTTAGTTCGGTTAAAGAACACCCCAAACTACTAACCACAATACTAAGTAATATGCAGAAAGATTCTCCTCTCATTAAATGTTGTTAGGAGCACCCAAAGAGAGGAAAGGCAGCTCAGTGAGAATTTGGGGTCTACAGTGGGGAGGCAGAGGTTGACCAGTATCCCAACTGGGGTAAGGCTAGAAGAGAGCAGGAGGGGAGGGGCAGAGGGCTGCATGTGGAAGAGCCCTGCACAGAGAGAGGGTGTAATAGGTGGGGACCCACTTGCTTGGAAGCCAGCCTGAGTGCCCACTTATTTCCATTGACCTTCACCTTCTCCCCCATATGTGATCATGCTCAAGATGCCCAAACTGTCCTTTAAGAGGATAAGTCTTGCTGAGGATATAGCTCAGTGGCATAAGTGCTTGCCTGGCAAGTGTGAAGTCATGAGTTCAATTCCCAGTACCAAAACAAAAAAATCTAAAAGGATAATTCTTTAAAACCTACAACATTTCAGATAAGCAAGAAACTGTATGTTGCCCTTACTGCGTGCTAGCATGATGGTAAGCCTATTCTTCTTTACAAACACCCTAGGAAACAGATTATTATTGTTATTTATTATTTCCATTTTTCAATGGGGAAAATGAAGCACAAAAATGTTAAGTAACTTGCACAGGGCCACTCAGCTGGGAAACAGCTAAGCCAGGATTTGAACCCAGCTTCTCTAGCTCTAGACTTTAATGGTCTTGATCCTTTTGGTCTTGATACTTGACACTAAGACATCAAAGAAAAAAGCAAAGAAAGTTTCACCTCTTTTGATACTTCTCCTAACGAAAATGGGCTAAAGAGGCTTCTCTGGACATTGGCCTTCATTCCTGCTCTGCCCGGTTGTGAGCTCTCTGTTCGCAACTGAGGCAGAGACTGCCTGCTGTGCGGACCCCTCAGGGAGACAGGGTGGCTTGCAGAGGGACAGCATCCTGCCCACCCGCACACCCACTGTGACAATCTTTACTGAGCACTTATGCTCTTCCTAGGGAAGACACACACCTGACATGGCTGCACAAAGCCACTCAATTCTACTTCAAGCGAAAGGTGTAACTTTGGATGTAAGGAAACTTTTCACCCAAGTCAGGTCAATCCTTTTAAGATCCAAAGAAATAAAACTGTCTATGATTCTGTTCTTTATGTGTGCTGGCTTGGCAGGATTCTGATTTTAGTTGTTGTTTTTTTTTTAAAGCCATTATGTCCTTCTGGATGCCAAGAAAAACTAATGGAAGAGAGGCAAGCGCCAATGAAAGGAGATTCACTTACAGTGGGAAAAAATCGATGCAGACCACAGCATCACTCCCAAGGTTTCGAAGACCTGGCAGCGGGAAGGACGCAGCACGGTTACTATTTTCTAAACTCCTCTCACTGTCCCTCATTTCCTGAGGTTTCTCTGGAATTGAATTAGAATATAATGTACTTCATAAAACCACTCTGAACAGAAATTAGTCTTCAGGCTGTGGTTCAGAAGGCAGTATAGGCTATTGTGTCACGGGTCCCTATCGTGACGAATATCATATAGCTTCACAAAAACCATCCTGATCATTTGAGTTTTGGAAACGTTTAACCTAGACAAACAAGAGGTTTGGATTTTGCACAGGACTTTTAGAGAAAAAATTTGTGCCTAATGTTAGAATAATAATAAATAACAAAGAAAATAGCAATTTACAAGCGGGATTGAGACATGGACAGGAATCTAGAGAATGCCTAGTCTTGGGGTCATTTACTGTTTTCATTCCCACAGAAGAACATGCATTTAAGTTAGGGGGTTGCCGAGCCTCACACCCAGTTCTCACAATGCCTGGCCCAGTGTTCTCGCAACATCTAAATAGATTTGATTTCTCCCCCATATCCTACTGAAAAGTGAAAAGTAGGTTTCTTTTAGACACAATAGTACTTCCATGTACTTGAATCAGGAATTAAAAAGTCACTGGCATTTCACTTTCCCCATGCGCTGTGGTTAGAATGTTCAGGTTCTAGTGCTTACTTTGTATCTGTATATCAACTCTGAATCTAAATCCAATTTTCCTTCACTGAATTAAGTAAGCAGTATTTTGGTTAAGGTTAATTTAATGCATCTGAATAGAAAACCAATTAAAAATACCCTTAACCATGGTGAAGGAGACACAAGGGGCTCATAAAATAGACTCTTCCTTACCCATGCTTGTACCTGCTAGAGAGAAGCCTCTGCATGAAGTCCTCTAGGCGCTTGTGCAGATCATCTGCCTTCCTGGTGTCGGTGACTGACCTGTCTTTCCCATAGGCCTGCGGTTGCAGGGAGGCTCCAGGGCACTGCTAGGGCTGCCTCCCAGCTCTTTGTCTTCTGTTCTAATTTATAGCCACTGCACTCAGCCTTATCAAGTGGGAGGGAAATGAAGAAGCCTTACTTTTCTCTCTGAGTTCAGGCAGAGTCTGGACGAAGGTTCAAAGTGATGAGTTTTATTTTACTTTATGACTGCACTTGCAAGCTGAGATCTCATGATGTTTTTCTGAGTGTTGTTTATCCACTAGCCTGCTGCTCCGGTATTGTATGGATTGTCAATTGAAGTCAGAGGAAGGGCATGTATGGAGGCCAAACTGGCCTGACCTGCGGTGTACGTCAATTAGCCTGACCTGGTGGGCCTGAAACACACCGTTAGTGTTCAGAGGAGCTGAGGCAATTAGAGAAGGAGTTTATTGTTTTAACAGGGGTTTTGCAATCCCACTGGCTGCAGGCCTCCCCACTTACCCCTCTTAAACACCTGAGTGCAGCTTTTCTGTCTGGCCATCTATTTTTTGCCCAGTCATCTGAGAAGGTCAGTAGCTGGTAAATCCGGGGGAAAAGTGTCATCCAAATGAAAGTACCCGGACTTTGCCACTGCTAAGTGAGGAAGGAGGTCAACAGAAGAAATAATCAATGAAGAGAGAAAGCAAATAGGAAAAAGCAAGGCAAGAAATACGCTGCACCAAGGCAGATTCAATCTCAGCATGGGTTTGACTGAGAAAGGGGTGTTGCACCATGTTTCTTGGATTGCAAGTGGTGGAAAATGATGAGCTGATTAAATAAACAACTAAAACAATTTAAATTTGAAAATGCTGAATGCCTATTGAAGTATCTTATCTATATCCAAGAGCATTGTTTGAGAAATTTGGGCAGAACCTAACTCCAGGGACTTTCTGTGTTTCTCCTTTGCAAGATAGGTGGTGTGGTCTGCAGGGCTTACGTTGTGTGAGGTGTTCTCTCTTGGTCCACCAGCTGTGCCCATGGTGCGGTGAGACCTCACAGCTTGGACGTGGCTGTGGAGGGCTCGCCTCTGGACTTAGAGCAGGTCCCAGAGAACCCAGGAGGCTGTCCACAGAAGTGCCTCAGAGAGCTCCTTCTCTGCTACAGTGAGCACTGAGCATTCACAACCTTTTCCTGAAGGAATTCGCCGGTTAAGAGTCTGAGAGTTGATTTTGATGATAAAGTAACTGTCATTTGCTAGCTCTACAATTCTGGCTTTACTGTGCTTCTATTTCTTTATCTTTAAAAGAGCCACCCTATTTGTTTCACACGGGCACTGTGAGGATGAGAGGGGAGAACAGCAGAAGTGGGACTCAGCATGCCCAGACAGGACCCAGCCTCTGCATCTGGTGCAGCTCTGTCTGGAGTGCTGGTCGGCTGGTTGGGCTGGTGTGGGCACTCAAACCATGATTTCACTTGGCATGGGGGTCCACGCAATTCAGGTATCTATTCAGACAAAGTTTGAAAGGATTCTTTACTTTGAGAATTTACAAATAGAAATATATATTTATTAGTTCAGAATGACTGAACCTAAGCTATGGAATGAGAACCCTATTACATTTGATAAACATTACCGTTAATATTCCTATAACATAGAGCCAGCAACATAGACATTGTACTCTCTTAGAGCCTTTCTCCTTTAGGAGATGGAGAAAATACCTTTGATTGGGTCCAGCAGCATCTTTTTCTGCTTCCCACCATCTCCTTCACCACTGACACTGACACTAGAGCCAATACGGGTTTTGATTTTTTTCATATTAGGGTTTCCTGTAAGAGTCACAAGAAATCCTCAGTTTCTTCACTTCGCTCTTCAAAGTGTGGCCTTGTGTTAGAATCTGCACCAACCTTCCCGGTTTCTTTAACTGCTTCTGTTACCAAAGAGTTTCTCCTGCTGTAGGGGACGTGTGCTGCTGGTGACTAATTGTTCCGGGGATGACTTCTCTGTTTGGGTGGTGTCCAGGTCTCCATCCTTCCCTAAACTGAGCCAATTCTGATTTATATGTCTGCAAATCTCTGCTGAGCTGTGGAGGTGGTTGTGAGGGGATTGGAGCAGAAATGCCGTTGGAAACAGTACAGTGTGCTCTGACTTTGAGCTCAAGAGTGAATCACATATTGGCTGCTGTTCAATGTCAAAGTTTGGGCAGAGGAGTGGACTTAGGTCTTGTCATATACAATTGTGAGTCTAACTAGAAGCCATCAGTTTTCATTACTGGCTAAATATGAGGCCATAAAGATAGTTTCAAAGTTGGGAAAATGCAAACTTCAAGGTTTTCCTGGACCTCAATGGCATCTCTCAGGGTTACTGGTGCAAGGATCATATTTTGCTCTATTAGGGGCAGACCAATCACTACCCAAAGGAAGGGGGTACTTAAAAACTCCCTCCCCTGGAAGTCCTTCCTGGCGTTTGCATCAAATCCTCCCAGATTCAGGAGTGTTTACATTACACTGGCATCTCTGAGGCAGTTCAAGGCCTTACTGAGGGACAGGGGCACAACCTCCTCTCCAGACGCTCTTGCCATGTGAGGAGTTCCCACAGGCTGCAGGAACTTGGACTGTGGTAAATTTGTACCGACCCTTTGCTCTGCTACCTTGAAGCATTTTCCTAGCAAATGCCTCTCCTTGCTTTCCCACCCCTTTTCCGGAAACACAGTGTTATCACTTGATATGGAGCTTTAAATCCAAGCTGAGGGACTGACTGAACGAGAATGCCAGGTGCAAGTGATGTCAACACCCAGGAGGACCCCTTCTGTTGCCAGTGGAGAAGCTATGTATGACACCAAGCCCCGGCTTCCACAAAATGCCGCACTTCTGCTGTCCTCCAGCAAATGCTGAATGTAGATGAAAATGTTAAATTTGGAAAACCTTTGAGGGAATGACTTGTATTTATTTCTTAATTTGTTTTCCTGAACTTTCAGACAAGGGCTCATGTCCATTTTTAGTTTTAGGAGAGAAAGTCCCAATTAATTAAGAATTAAAGCTCCATGAGTGTAAAGACAGGCCAGAAACATACCAGAGTCAGGATTGTACCAGGATCACAAAGTCCCTTTAATGTCTGTAGTTTTCTACAACAAAGGTCTATTTTTTTTTTTTTTTTTTTGTCCAAGCTATACATGCATCATGGATCAGCACAACTGTTGTTTGTGTTGCTTTCATCCTGGGACCCACAACGGTGAAGGAGCATCTATCTGGAAATAATCATATTGCAGAAGGAAAAAAACATTTTGAGTAGCTTGCTGGCCCTTAGAGCTTCTGGTTATAAAAGACACATGGTAATCCTGCTGGAATTTCATTGAACAACCCAAGCTATGTAGCCACACCCAAAGTCAACAGACTGTTTTACCCTCTTGTCTGACAGTTGTAGGGAGGGGCTCTGGGATATTTGGCAAGGCTGTGTTAATACAATCTACCACACCCAAGTGGATAAAATATTTAGTGCATGATAGAGATACATTTAAAATCACCAAAAGAATGGATAAAACATTAAGTGTTCCTGGGAAAATTGGTTAATTGTTTGAAAAGGAAAAATAGATTATTACCCTGTGACATACACAAAAATAGAACAGATTAGAGCTAAAAAACTGAAACAATTACAGGCCAGTAATTTATCATATTGGATGCCAAAGGCTTCTTTTGATATAAAACCAAAGAAAGAAAATATAAAGATCAAGTCTATGACAGCCAAGTATAGAAAAGTAAAATCCTCTCTGAGTGAAAAAGATCATCACAGAACTCAAAGAGAACAACAAAAGAGTGAAAGTACGGACAGCCCTCTGCATCTGTGAGCCCCACATTCGCGGACTCAACCAAAGTGGTTTGAAAATACTGGGGGGAAATGCATTCATATTGAATACATGCAAAGTTCTTCTCATCATCATTTCCTAAACAACACAGAATAATAACTATTTACATAGGACTTACATTGCATTATATCTTAAAAGTAACCTACAAATGATAAAGCATGTGGAAGGATGCTTTGACACTTGTAGATTGCACAGAGATTACATACAGGTTACAGTATATGTGAATACCTTTTTACTTAAGGCACTTGAGCATCTGTGGATTTTGGCACCTATGGGAGGTCCTGGAACCAATTCCCTATAGATGCTAAGGGATGACAATATTCCTAATTTAAGTTGTAGAGGCACTATTAAGAGTTCTTACTCATCAGGAAGATAAAGAGGTGTGCTCTGACTGACTCTTGCAGATGGCTGGAGTCTTGAGGGGCATTTTACCAGAACTGCCCTCTATCACTTAACACTTCAAATCCATTGGTATTTTCAAAGTGTCAAAAAGTAATTGGGCATAGTGGCACATACTTGTAATTTAGCAGAAAATGCATCTGCCAGCCAGTACACTTCAGTGTTTTAGTTGCCCAGGTAATGGTTCCTGTTCCAGATCCGGTTGCTCCTGTGTCTTAGAAAGGGCTGGTCATTATGATGCACACTGGATAAGCCAGTCCCCAGTTGACACGCCATTCTGCCTCTGTACTTCCTGCTTGCTTATCCCACATAAGCTCTAGCCCACCAGAGATCAGAGCCTGATATTTTGGGAATGATCCCAATCAGTGCCTGTTGACATAAATCTGCCTCAGAATCCTAGGTATCTGTTCAGTGTTTCTGCTTGCTGTTGCAGTAATTCCAGCAACCTGGAAGGCTGAGACAGGAAGATAGCAAACTTGATAGCACAACCTTTTCTCAAAGTAAACAATGAAAAATGGATTGGAGGTATAGGTCAGTGCAAAGGCCCTGGGTTCAGTCTCTAAGCCTTGGGTTGTCTCTAGTACAGTAAGTCCCTGACTTAAACATTTGAATTGTGAACTTTCACAGATATAAATGGACCTCACATCATGAATACTTGTAGATGTGAACAAATTCGTGGAAGTAGCTCACATGTCTGCTGGACATTGTCACAGATATACTGCTACAAGTTTACTGTACAGTGCAATAGAATACAGTAATACAGTGCTCAGTCAGGGCCCAGGATGTCCAGAAGCAAGAGGAAAAGCAGTGGTGATCCTGAGGCAATGCAAAGCAGTAGCCATGAAAATAAAAATGAAGATAACTGAGAGACTGGACTGAGGCAAAAAGACGGTAGACACTGCTCATTCTTATAACATGAATCATTCAACTTCTGGCACAACTCTAAAGACCATGGCAAATCTGAAGGGTTTTTTCATGCTTTACACTGTACATTTGTGTCAAAAGTGTGTGAGACTCACTTCACAGGACTTATGAATGAATCCGACTTGCAAATATTCTCCCAGAACAGAAGTTGTAAATCGGGGACTTACTGTAGTGCAGAAAGTGTCAGAGTGTAACCTTCACGCATGCGGTGAAGAGGACTGCTCCAACCTCCCATCCCCTTTCCCAGAATATTTCAAGTGCAACCTCACACAAACATTATTTTCCTTTCTGTAGTGTGACAAGGGACGAGCAATTCTAACTGGTTTCCTTCACTAGAAACTACTTGTTTATCCTCTGCTCGCGTCCAGTCGGTCCACACTGTTGAGACTTTCCTATGTCTGAGAGTGGATGGAGGAGGCAGAAGGTGATTAGAAGCTCTCAGATGCCCGATCTCAGAGCAACTCTTGGCTACTCTTTCATGAAGTGTCCTTAGAAGTAATCAAATTTGAGCCTGAGCTCTTCCCAAGGACATTCTTCTTCCATTCTTTATGCCATTAGATTTTGTGTCCATGTTCCCCAACCATAACAGAAACTCCATCACAGCAGCTTCCTGTGCTGTGTTAAAAGCAGCAGTATCCACCAGATGGCAAATGCTTTTGAGCTGCGGAGGACAGTGGCCTTAGGAAGAAACACAGCCAAATGCTTCCGTGTTCAGTGAGTTCTGAATTCCCTAGACGTACTTCAAATACTTCTCCACAGTGACCTCCACCGTTCAGCCCTCTCCACCCTTTTTTCTCAAAATCTTGTTTCCCTTTCTAACTCAGCCCAAGTGGATCTTAGATCCTCAGGTCTCCTCAGCTCATGCGTTTCTCCTCTGCACTGTGCAGTCTGCTGCTTGAGTATTCCACATGTATTCTGTGTAGTTAATTTTCTTATGTTGTTGGTGGTCCCCTCTGACCTGTGCAGTCTGGAAGACAGAGAGTGGGCCTGTTCTCTGTCCTCTTCAGTACCTAGTGCAATGCTGGATCAATAAAAAATTGCAAATGCATTTGTGGGCCAGTGTTTCCTTGCCATGGGGAAAACAGTGTCTTCACTACAGCTGTGCCATGGCATGGGTGAACCAGTACTTTTCAGTTGTTGAGGCCACAGCACCCTCCTCCAGGGTTTCTGTCAAGCCTCTGGCTGCGAGGACCTATGAGCAGCGCACACAGTGGGAATGTTCACATTACACTGACTGGTCCAGCACCATGGCTATCTGTCTTAGAGAGCCACCTCTGAGAGGCCTGTACATGGGCAGGCCACCCATGGGTTGCTGGGTAAAAGGCAGTGGAGGTCCACCCTCTTTAGCTGAAGGCAGCCTTCAAAGTCAGAGTAACCGGCTTCTCTCATCTAGCACCTCTGTGGCTTGGTTTCCCCATCTATAAAATGGCGGTAATTATACTGTATCATAGAGTTGGTGTGAGACTTAAATGAGATAATAAAGCACGTAGTGTCTGCCATGTAGTAGGCAGGGCACAATAGTTAGCTACTACTGGTGTTACACAATTCCTCAGCATGTCCTATAACTGCCCCAGGTATGTCCAGTCACAATCCATGGCCAGAAAGGACATAATCTGTGCAATGGCCGGACTTGAATATACCTAGAACCCAAAAAACAAAAAAGGAATTGAATAGTTTTGCTTTTTGGAGGCGATCTCCCTTTTACCATGCAGGTAGAGCCATGCTTTCAGCTTCTTTCTCACTTTTTGCTGAAGCCCTCCTGCCCCACCCCAGGTCCGTGGTGCACACTGCTGACATCCTGTGTGAAAATCCACAAGGCCATTATTTCAGCCTCCATCAGAGAGGAAGTTAGGTCTCTACCGGCTCCTGCAGAAGCAGCCCAAGGACTTTGACATCCAGCCACAGCTAATCACTTCTCACCACCTTTTCCAGTGCCACCACCATCTGCCCCCACCACCGCCAGCCCCTCCAAACCACCTTTCCATTCTGTTCCTGCCTCCCTCAGCGCATCCCCCCTGCCGTAAACGGTTCCTTGCGTGATTCTGGTTAAAGCTCTCCAGGAACTTCCACCTGGAGCAAAACCCAGTCTTCACCTTGGTTTATAAGGTCCTGTGTGAGCTGGCCCCTTCCTGCTGCTGGCCCATGGCACCCTATGTCCTCTCCAGGCTCAGCCACACAGGCCAACACTCCTTTGTAGCTGAGTCTGGGGCACTGCCTTCCTCTCCAAGGTCCTCTCTGCCTGGGATGCTCCCCACCCCTGGCTGGCTCCCTTCCTGTATCCCTGGGGTTAGAAACCTGCTGGGCATGTCGTTTGAGCACTGCCTCCTCCCCCGATTCCTCACCAGCTTTACACACTGTTTGGTGTTCTTCCTAGTAGTCACCATTTCTGAGTATTATTTGTTTGTGGGTTGTTGCTCTCTTGTCATTACAGGGAAAACTTTGTAATAACGGACTCTCCACTGCCCCGTATTCACCACTGCGTTTCCGGTTCCTGGTACAGAGGAGGCGCTCGGTGACTGGGTGGAGTCCACACAAGCCAGCGTATGTTTAACAGACTTTCTCTGCCTATCACCACTGACAGCGCAGCTCTGATGGATTGTTGGGCTACAAAACATCTTCTCTGGCAGAAGGGGAGGAAAGAAAAAAAGGGAGGGAGAGCAAGGAGGGAAGGTAGAGGGTAGGACGGAGAGAGGCACAGAGGGAGGGGGAGAGAGAGAAAAATAGGAATGAAGCAGAAAAGCGCATCTTTGCCGTTGCTTGAAGCTGGTGTTGCTATTTATTGTCTTACAGCCTCAGCCTCTGGAAAAAGGTTTTTTGTAAGACACAATACTGCATCTCCAGCAAGAGTGCAAGTCCTGTTTCAGAGATGCCTGAGGCACAAAGAGCCCTGGTTACTTTTCAGTGTATTGTATTTTCTTTTGGCTCAAGTTTATACCCAGAAACTTGGATAAAATTCTGTACCGGGCAACCTGATTGGTGGCAAAACTCTCGTACTTATAAGCAAGCTGACCGCAGCACGTGAGAAAGAAGGTTTCGTTAAAAGTAAAACAAACCAATTCCTTAATTCCAAATAATCTAAAACTCCACAATCCTATCTCCAGTAAGGTGTAGTGAGACATGTGGGGTGCGGGGGCAATGGATAGGAGTCACAGTGTCAGCGAAAGCAAGCCAGGTGAAGAGCAGATTTGGTTTTGATTTTCCAATGCCTTGGCATGGAAGCTATGGAAATGTGCTGCTCAGATCTGCTGGGGCGTCATCGGCCCTCCTGCAGTGCCCAGGTGCCACCCTTCTTTCTCTGCCCCCCTGAGTCTCGCTTCCTGAAGGCTCCCTCGCCAGAGTACTGGCACAGTGGGACTCGACCCCCTCGAGACTCCTCTGGTAGGCAGCTGTGCCTGCCGGACAGCCCCGCAGGCTGCTGAGCTTTCTCAGAACTGCTTTTCCTGTCGCACCCTCTGCACGGGGTCAGCGCAGGCAGGGTCCAAAGCCTCCTACTGCTCACTCTTGCCCTTCCCGCCCATGAATCAGTGGCTTACCCGACCCACTTGGGCACCTGCTGCTGGGTGGATGCCAACCAAGAAACATGGTTTTCTCATTTGTAGAAAGTGTCTGTGATCTAAGCAGCCACCACCAAATGCTTTGAGTTACGCTTGCGCGGGTGAAACGGGTAGATCTGTCCCCCAAATCACAATAGAACTGTATTGTCAGAATTAAGAAATGAAGTCTGTGAGGTCTGAGTGTAACTCCTGATGTGTAGGTAGCACTCAGCAAGGAATATGAGCGCGCACGAGGGCCTCCTACCCGCGGGAGCGCTCCCGTGGGAGGGAGGCCCTGCTCTGAGGAGCCGTGTCTCTCCAAAGACAGAGCAGCCTGCGTATTCCAGGACCGGTGAGTCAGAGGCGCCGCGTTCTTCCTCTCAAAGTATGATAGGTGGAAAGACAGAAATTCTTGGGCTCTTTTATACTCTTTTTTGTAGTGCTCATGGTTGAACCAAGGGAGTGCTGAGCTGAGCTACGTCCTCACCCTTTCTTTTTCTTCTTATCATCGTCGACATCATCATTGTAAACTTTGGGCCTTGAACTTGAGAGTCTCTTGTCTCAGCTTCCTGAGGAGTTGGGATTCCAAGCTTGTCTCTCTTTTCTTAGTGGTTTAGCTCTATCATTTTGAATGCTTAGGGAGTCCACAGATTTCACAGGTCACTGGACCTTTCCCGTGACAGCCCCTTGGCCGCCGTGGTTTGCAGTATGCTGCTAACCAATATGACTGAATATTTCTAGATGTCTTGTTACCTTGAGTACTTTTGATAGTATTTGACAGACAAGAGGGCAAGTCTGGAAGCCCCATTGTGTTGGGGTCATGATGGGAAGTTATGTAAGAAAGCCCCAGCTGTGCCACTGAGACATCTGGGCACAGTCCTTGGTCTATTCATACTTAATGTCAGAGCTTCTAAAGACCCAAATTTTCTAGGCAGTGGGGTGCACAGGGCCTCCTCAAAGAACTGTTCTGAGTGACCCCACACCCTTGAAAGAGGCCAGACAGCAGTCCTCAGGGGTGTCTGAGTCCCGGCCCCACCTCCCCTCCATGCTTGGCCTTGGCGCATCCTCCCCTTGGGGAGAAGATCTTATTTTCCCGCAGTCCAGAGGATGCTGCAGACTCCTGATTCATTCCCCAGGCAACAGATGCAATTTGTCACCTAAATCAGTGCAATTCCTGGTGACAGGGACAGCATCCAGAAGCCTCCTAGTACAAGTACAATTATATGCTGTATATTTTACGCATCTTTGAAAGCTTTCTTTGAACTTTATTGAAATTAGAAGCATACTTGCTAAGAATAACTATTAAAAAAGACAAAAACATTTTAAGTAAGAAAGAAAATAAAGGGATAGCAGAAAAATAGAAACCTTTTCATGAAGAGATCAGAGGAGAAATAATTCCAAGGCTTACAAAGAGGAAATTATTTATTTATTCATTCATTTATTTGGCCTGTTAATCTGAAATTCATACAGGCCTCCAAGTCATGGTGATCCTCTTGAGTGCCGGATTTATGAGCAAAGAATTATGCCTAGGCTGAGTATCCTTTTGCTGATGGAAGAAAAGATTTTTTTACAGAAACAGAAAAATACCGCAATCGTTGGACGAGAAATGTAGTTCGGGACAAATACGACGAGAGCCCGCTTCTTTGTGTTTTTTTTTTTTTGCGGTACTGGGGATCGAACTCAGGACCCTGCGCTTGCTAGGCAGGCGCTTATTCCACTGAGCTATATCCCCAGTCCTAGAGCCCGCTTCTTTGAAGAATTCTTTTGCTCTGGTTTGTTTTCATTCAGCGTGGCTTCCCTTAGTTTTGTGGCAGTTCTAAAGTTGACATGATGATTATTGAGACACTGAAGAGTAGGATAAGAGCAAAACTAGGTGACATGTAGAGAAGAAAGATAGGAGGAATGTGTATATACCCACTTCTTCCTCACTGGCAGCTCAGGCCCTGTCTCCAGTTCAACCCTACCCCAGGCCCAAAAGCTAAAGCTAAAGCTCAGTAAGTGATATCAAATCAGAAATCATTCTTCCATCCAGTGGATGTTTTTCAAGTACTAATTGTGTGCCTAGGGTATATCAACAAACAAAATTTTAAAAACCTGTGCTTTTACTGACCTAGAATCCAGTGGAGGGAGACAGACATCTCTTTGCCTATTAATAAATAAATGACAGCCAGAGAACTCTGTGGTGTGTCAGAGGCAGCCTGTGCAAGCCAGGAGTAGGAAGGGGGGGGGGTGAGGGAGAGGGCTTTATGGTTTCCAAGAGTCTACAGTCAGGGAGAGCTTCCTGGATAAGATGACATGTGAGCAAAGACTGATGGGCGGGCCGGTGTGAGCCACGTGGACATTAGGGGAAGGGCTGTCTGTCTGGCACACTTGAGCCTGCTCAGTGCCGCTGGCAAATGATTTTTCATGCAGTGGAAACCGTAAGGGTTGGCAGCAGCTTTGCAGGAAAGCTCACAGAGCAGCGCAACTGAAAGGAGAGCATAGCTGAGCTGGGAGGGAGGGCACCACACTTCTAATAGCAGGGGACCCTACCGGGGAATTCTTAGCAGAAGGGGACATGAGCTGACTTCTCATTTCAGAATCACTCAGGCTGCTGTTTGAAAAACAGACCAAAATGAGGAAGGGGAGAAGACGGGAGAGCAGTTGAGAGGCTGTTATTGTAATCGAGGACTGAGAGAGGCATCATGTAGACCCGGGTGATGGCCGCAGAGGCAGTGAACAGTGGTGTCTTGGTTACTTTTCTCTCCTTGCTGAGACAAAATACCCAACACTCAAAATGAAGGAAGGAAAGGTTTATGTAGCTTACAGTTTGAGGAGGTTTCAGTCCATACTTGGCTGGTTCTGAGGCAGAGTGGCACATGGCTGAGGGCAAAGGTTCATGGCAGCAGAGCACAGCCAAAACAACCTGCAGGAGGGAGGAACGGCTGCAAGCAGCCTCTCTCTACCTCCCTTACATTGTAAACAGGCTACTCCCACCCAGGGGTTGTGTAGCTCTCACACAGTGTCCATGCCCTCCTCTTCCACAGGCTCAGGATGTGTACAAAGTAAGTACCTTGGCTTCCTGATGAGTCACTCAGCCAAACCTCTGGACTGACCAAGTGGACACAATGTATCAACCACAAGTGGTGAGATTTGAAATCCCACACCATTGCTAATAGATTGGATTTAGGGTGTGATCTAGAGAGAGGAGCAAAGGAAGAGGTAAACAGTGGTGGTCCACGCAACTAACAGGACAGGATGGCCATTTTCCGAGGCAGGGAGGAGCAGGACGGTGAGAGGCATAGAGAGGGTGGCTTGGCAAGTGTTAGGTTTGCGATGCTGACATGACAGTCAGGTCAGTGGGTGTGTTAAGGAGGCAGCATGTGCATGACAACATGTACACAGCAGCAGATGGTCCAGATACTCGGAGAGAAAGACGGTGGGAGGGAGAAGAGATAGACCTTAAAGAACCGTGTGCATCTGGATGGGGCGCGGGGAGGATAATGCCCGCATACTCACGTTGAGCTCTTATTTGCCTTTCAGCTGAGTTTGGTGCTGTTTGGTTTGAGTTTCTGAAGAGTTTTTTCATTGTGAGGGACCCTACCTACATCCACCAGCATGCTCTGGGCACTATTCCCAGGAGCGCGCTTCAGCTGGGGTCCTCTGGGGGAGGGGCTGAACCAAGGGTCCACTGTACTCTGACCAGCACCGTCTGCATTTTAAAACAGCTTTGCTATGGTATAATTCACAGGATGTACCCTTAACCTATTTAAAGTGTACAATTGAATGGTTTGTAATATAGTCACAGAATGTGCAGACATCACCACAATTTTAGAAAATTTCCGTCATCTCAAAAAGAAACCAAATATCCTTTAGCTAACCCCCCCTAGATAACTGTTCACCTCCTTCTGCTCAGAGGCTTCCCTGCTCTGACCACTGCACACAAATGGGATCAGGTAACACGTAGGCCTTCTGTGCCCAGCTTCTTTCTCTGCATAGCGGCTGCATGTTTGTCCACGATGTGGGATGTAGCAGTATGTCAATCATCTTTATGACCAGCAGCTTACCATTGTACAGAGATCACCCACGTTATCGAGTCACTCGTCACCAGTGAGCATCTGGGCTGTTTCCACCTTCCAGCTCTTTATGAATAATGCCGTTGTAAACATTTGTGCATGAGTGGTGGTGTGACATAGCCCTCGGTGTTTGCAGAATGTCCCTGAAACTTCAGGTCCCATCGAAGGCAGAACACAGAGAAGCTGTGGGGCATAAGGTAATATCCCACAAAGGGAAGGGGTTTCTGCTTTAGGCATATAAGCAGGTCTTCTGTTTGTTTCGCTATGAAGCATTTCTTGTTTTATTATTCCTGTGCCCACCAACTACCTTCTCCCAGCTGCTAAAAAAAGAAAAAGATAAGGAGGAGGACAGGACAAAATTCTAGAACCTACGGAAGTGAACCACTCCTAATATTCTGCCTAACCTTCCGTCTGCTCATTTTACTCTCTCACATGCATGCTGCCCACATTATAAAACGTCCTCCTTTCCTATGGACATTCAGAAGAATTTTAGACGACTGTGAGAGATCACAGACCCTCCCTGCTTCCTCCTCCCCCCACGGGAGACATGGCCAGCTGCCAACCACAGCAGAGAGCCCCACTTGCTTCTGCACATGTTCAGAGGTCGCCTGTTTGCACAGCATCAGGCGTGAGCTGTTGCCATTGCAGACAGCACAGCTGTGGCTCCGCTTTCCAGGCCATGGGGAGGGGCTGCAGCTTCAGACTGGACTGCACCCAAAGGCAGCTGAGCCTTGTTGCATATTCAGGTCTTTGATCCTCGCTGAGGCTTCTGTCCCAGCCACCTCCCACACAGTGCTTGGGGGCAGAGCCAGGTGACCTCTTGGGTTGCTTAGAGGGTGGCTCCCTACACGGAGCAGGCCTGGCCTTGGGGGTTAGCCCAGGGATCCGGTGCTCAGTGGGATGCTAGCTGCTGGCTCCTTGCTGCTCAGGTGCTGGTTCTGTGAACCTCCCTCAGGCGGGGCTACACTGGGCCCCGATGACCCAGCTGAGGTGGGTGACTGTGGCACCTTTCACACCTTCACAGTCAGTGATGTCGTGGTGGTAGTGGAATTCTCTGTGGTGAAAGCATTTATACTGCAGGAACTGGAAAATGCTGTGAATCAGGAGCTTTTATTTTCCTGCTATAGAAGAAAAAGTGCATGTTAAGTCCCTATTGCTCTAGAGTGGGAAAAGGTCTATTTTTGATAGGTACATTGGTATCTTTGGTTCATTATGGGAGAAGAATCAAAAATATGAAACAAACATGCCTAACACCAAGTTTTAAGACTCCTCCCTAGCTTAGCATAGTGACACATGCCTGTAAGTCCTAGTACTCTGGAGGTGAGACAGGAGAATCACCAAGAGTTCAAGGCCAGTCTGACCTGTATAGTAAGATTCTGTCTCAATAAACCAAAAGAACAGAACCAAACAGCGAAGTCCTCCTTAGGGAGCTCCTTCTTCCCCCTCCAGCCTTTTCTCTTCTCTTCATGCCTTCCCCGTTCCCTTGCCTTCCCTTCCCTTCCCCTTTGTCCCTCCCTCCCTCCCTTCCATCTTCTTTCCCTCCTTCAGATGTCTTATTAACTAACTGCCTCTGTTTTCCATGAACCAGTTGAACGGACAAACTCTCCCTCACACCTTTGTCCTTCCCTGCCTTCCCTCGCTCCCTCTCCTTCTCCCGACCTGCACTGCTTGCTTTCTTTCCCACCATGCCCCAGATGCTGTGCTGAGCACTAGGGTGCAGTGACACACAGACAGCATCGCTTCCTACAGGTCTCACACGCCTCTATTTCCTCTCAAGCTTCCTCCCACCTTCTGCAGTGCTGCACTCAGGACACTGGCATCCCAGATGCTCTTAAAGCAGCTGGGCCCAGGACGTGTCACGAATCCCTAGAAGCCGCTAGGAATCCCTGCTCTGCACCCACATCTGCATGCAGCTATCTCTAGAAAATAGTGAACTTCTGCTCTGGTCCTGACATCCAAATCTCCCCAAGTTCCTCTCACTGGCACACTCCAACTGGCAGGGAATCATGAAACATGGGTCCCAGCCTTAGACAGGTGGTAGCATGGGGTTGTCAACACACATCCGGTACACGGGGTAACCTGGGTCTTGTTCTGAGACACTTAGTAATCTTAAAAAAAAAAAAAGATCAAAACTCTTGAGGGACTGGAAACATATGTCTTTTAAAGATTCCCCCAGACAATGTCTTCCCCATGGTTCGTTTGGTTTTTCTACCAGCACTGATAGTTAAGATGGAGCTATTGACACTGGTTTAGGGCTGAGTGATGTAAGTTTATTTGCTATGACCATACAAGCAAACTTCTGAGATCCTCCTTCATACACTGAAAGACCGCACCTCTGAGGTTATTTCCAGTTGGCACTGAGGTGATGTGTGAGGAGGAGGAGGAGAAAGGAAGGAAGGGGGCTGGGTACTGAGATCTCAGAAGTGCCCAAGTGACCAGTCACTAGACGTGCACAGCATCCCAGGCATTTCCCTTCAACCAGCCCTTACCGAGCAACATAGACGTAGCCAGGTCCACTTGAGTCTCTTAAATAATCCAGGAAAGGAATCTAACATATGACCTCGACTTTCTAAGGAGTTCTCACTGAGCTGTGTAGTGTGATGATCCGGGCACAGCCACAGAGCTGTGCATGTGCCTGAGGGAGGCTGGCACACCAGGGCTGGGGACACAGCCAGAGCAAGCTGGCTACGTCCTCCTGCCCCAGGCAGGAAACTGTAGTATTTAGAAGTGTCACAGCACCCCACACAATGGTAATCAGACTGCACACAGGCCAAGTGGGAGGGCGGGAGAGTATGACTGATGCAAACATCTCGTAATGAGACAGCTGTTACGTCCTATTGCAAAAGTATGATGGCCGCAGACATGTTCAGGCGTCAGTATGTTTTGTACCGTCCCAAGATTACTAACCTCCACTGATTTGTTTTTTCTTTCTTGTTTGTTTGTTTTTAACAATTATATTTAATTTTGATCTTCATGGGCAGAGAAATCAAAGCAAAAACTGGTGCTACTTTTCCATTTCCCCATTTTCCTAAGTACTTGTGGAAACAAATAATCATAGACTCTAAAGCAGGGTCCTGCAAGCCATATCCTTCTGGGCAAGTCTGGCTTGCCACCTGTTTTTGTAAATAAGTCATGTTTATTCATTAACCATTTCCTTTAACTACTTCTACCTGAATAGAGTAGTTGTGAGAGAGACCTACATGCCCCACAAAGATTTAGATATTCACTATCTGGTTTTTCACAGAAAAAAGTTTGCCAACTCCTACTGTTTAGGAATATGATTTTTTGGTACAATAATTCAACCCCAATTAAAAACAAATAATCTCTTTTAAATGTTCCTTTCTTTCTCTCTCTCTCTTTTATTGACAAAAAAGCATCTCCTGACATTGATTTTGAGAAGACTTAGATTCTAATCATGAGCTTTCTTGCAAGATATCTCACCATAGAACAAAATCAAAAGATAAAATTTCATCTGTAGATTGCACAGTGCCAGTTTCCCCAATACGTGCTCAACTGAGATTTGAGCATGTTGAGGTTTAGCAGGAACCCACAGGGAGGGAACTCAGAGCAACTCTCAGACGAAATTAGGGTAGCAATGCCACATGTAAATCGCACACCGATGACCTAGTCAGCGCGGTGAGAATTCATTTCGCAGCAGGGAACATGGCTCCCAGTTGCGATTAAGCTAATTGATCATTTCAAATGTTTAGCCTTCTCTGCTTGATAGAAACAATAACGGGAGACATCATCTAGCAGATGTGTGCGTTAATCATAAACTTCTTGGGGTTCTCTGTTTCCCAAGGGCCAAGTGTGTCTTTCTCGTTGACTGGAGCAGGGCTGTGGGATCCCCAGCTGTCATCCCACAGCACAGGCTAACGTGCCTGGGGTTCTGCTCAAGAGGCCCCTTAACAGAGGAGCCGTCCTGGGCCACAGCTTGTAACTGAGCACCCTGTCTTTTGTCCATCACCTTCTAGCCTCCTTAAGTACTTGTAAGTTTTAATTTAATAACCATCTTCCTTATTTGTAGATATTTAAAGATATTCTTTTCAGTTCAAAGTGCTGCCAATAGATTCCAAAAGCTTTACTGTGATTTCAGGAAAAATGGTTAAAGTGGTTAAATGATAGATTTAAAGTGAGCTTATTATAAGGCTGAGATAAAACTAGAAGCGGGGGTCATATGTTTAGTAATTTTCCTCTCCAGAGAATCAAAATATATGTATAGATAAATTACTCCGTCTTTTCTCTTACAGCTTTTAGATTTTTACCTCATTCTTGGAGAGACTTTCACCTTCCAAAATCATAAGAACATTATGGTATCATTTTATTATAAAATTGTGTATTTTATATACTTAGGTCTGGCTAGAGTTTATTTTGATATATGAAATAATTTTTGAAAAAGCTACCCTCCTTTGTTAGGGCATAACTTTCCCTAATACACTACACAATTATAGTTGCTAAAATTACACTTAAGAGCTTCCTGTCAATATTCATGAGCGATTTAGGTCTTTTCTTTCTGGGCGTTACCTGGTTCAGACTTTTGTACAGGTTATATTCCAGCTCAGCAGAGGGATCGTTTCTTTTCAGTCTTTATTGTTCTTTCTTCCTGTGCTCTTGGGAAGGTTAAATGGTATTAAAATTACTCATTCCTCAAAAGTTTTAAGTACTTCCTTGTGCAACATCTGACCGTGGTACTTATGGAGTGTTTAGAATTTTGGTAACTTTTTCATTTTGGTCCAGTTGTTGGTCTATTTATGTTTTCTATCTTTTCAGAGTTCAGCTTTGGAACTTTTTAAAAGAAAATTACTTATTTTTTAAAACTGTTTACATGAAAGGTTGAAGAGAACTTGCTGGGAACAGTCCCACTGCCCAGTGCTCAGGTTACTGCTGGGACAGCATAGTGCCATGAGTAGGGTGTTTCCAGGTGCTCCGTCTCCATGAGAGTTTTCTCTTCCTAAGCGAAGAAGAGTGACTTCTTTGGTGGGTGAATCTGGGGAGATGAGTTCAAGAAGAGAAGTTGGGCTTATGTTCTTCAAGGTAGCCTCTCACCAGGGTGCACATGCCCCCATCCCAGAGCTCGCCCACCTCTGCCTAAGGCCATGTGGGTGTTTTCATCTAGGTTCAGTGGAGCATTGGGAAGCTCCTGAAGTCCCAATTCTGAGGCTCATACTGTAACTTTTATTAGTATGTTTTCAATGGCCACCATAATTACTAATATTTATGGAGTAGTTCGTGATGTTTTAACACATGTATATAACGTGTAAGGGTCAGGTCAGGTAACTTGTATATCTGTCCTCTCTGATGTATTTTGTTTCTTTGTGTTGGGAACATTCAAAATGTTCCCCTTTAGCCTGCCCCCTCCTTTTTGGTGGTACTACGGTTAGAACCCAGGGCCTCTGCATTCTAGGCATCCACCCCACCACTGAGCAAACCCTGCCCCTCAGTGAACTGTTTTTTTGTTTTTGGGGTTTTTTTTTTGTGGTACTGGGGATTGAATTCAGGACGTTGCGCTTGCCAGGCAGGCACTTACTCCACTGAGCTATGTCCCCAGTCCTCAATGAACTGTGTTGAAACTGAGCCCTATATTCTAATCAGCTTAACAATAGCAGAGCCAGTCTAGCGCCTCTGATTTAGCTCATGGCAGTTCTCTACTTGGCAGGAGAAAAGAAAGAGTGGTATTGTTGGCCCTCCACACTAGCACTTGAGCTAACAACTTTGATAGATGCACAAGCATTGGAATTTAGGGGATAAAATAATACATGCAGGGATGAAAACTCCCTTGAGACCAGGTTGGGTGTCAGGCCTTTGTGTTATCTGTCAGGACACCTCATCATTTGAGATGTGATTCAAAGCCACCAGCCCTGTGCTGGGTCTTTACGCAGCAGGGGCCTTCATACAGGGTGAGAGAAGGGAAGATTTACCTACAATAAGTATTGTACCTTTGCTCTGCCCAAGCAAACTCTAGGGTTAAATATTCAGAAAAGAGTCAGTTTCAGAGCAGATTGAGCCTCAGCATTCAGATTTTGTAGGTATTGTGAGTCCAATGAATTTCTCTCCTTGTGAGTTTTTTCTCAGCAAGGACTGCAGAGTTATGTTGTAAATGAGCTATGAAATGTTAATGTGCAAATGAAGTTTCCTAAGAGTCTTGTTGAAATACAGATATGGATTTTATAATTCTGGGGTAGGGACCAAGATTCTGCATGTCTAGCAGGTTCCAGGTGATACACAGCAAGAGACACACAGTGGGCTTTCCTAGCTGACATTAGATTAGAGAGCCCCAAACTGATTTCTTGTAATCTTGTTTTGAAGAGCAACCAGGGTGAAGGAGGTCACCAAAGACGGGGCACCATTTTGGACTCATCCAATGTCTGCAGGCTTGGTGTTGATATTAGCCTCTACCACACAGCCCTGGGTTTGGCTGGCCATGTGCCAATTATGTGAGTTCTGACCTGGCTTCAGATTTTAGCAACCAAAGCTGTTTTCTCACCTACCCTTAGGTGGTAGATATTATGAATGCAAATTTTTTTAAACTACCTAATGTTCCTTATAAATCAATTATATTATCTTCTTTATAGGAGATGAAGAAATGACTCAATTATTTTAGTCCAAATACCAATCCTAAGTAAATAATTTAAAAGTCCTACACCTGGGAATACTCCATGCATCATTTTTACTGGGAAAGTCAAAGAGAAACTAGATTGTTCTTTAAAAGAAATACAATTTTTTCCACTACCATCAGAACAAGATTAAGAGGCAAATGAAAGAAAAATTAAGGAAGCTGATGAATGATGTTTTGGAAGACAGTGTCCCCTACAGAAAACGTGAGGTCTTAGAAGGGAGATTAGATACACGCATGCGGGAGATGCACTCAGGCCAACTGATTTTAAATATAAATTATTGAAGTAAAAATGGTTTTGGTTATATTTGAATGAAGAGAGTGATTGGAGCATAGTGACATTTAAATAAAAAGTAAAAGAAACATTTGGGTACAAAACAACCAGGAGCTAGGCACAGTGGCACACACCTGTAATCCTGGCACTTGGGAGGCTGAGGTAGGAAGATCATTGCAAGTTCGAGACCAGCCTGGGCTACGAAGTGAGCTCAAGACCAGCCTGAAAAAAAAATCACAACCAGGCCTCAGACCGAATGGAGAGTGGGAGAGATAGGAAAGAGAGAATACCTTTACAGAAGGAGGTCAAGCAGTTAAAACCTCAGCTAGAGCCAGGTGTAGTGGTGCATGCCTGTAATCCCAGCACTCTGGAGCCTGAGATGGGAGAATTGATAAATTCAATCTCCACTTCTGCAAGTGAGGGACAGGGAGACTGTCTCGATGTTTAAAAAAAGTGCTTAAATGTTCTGAGGATACAGCTCAGGGAAAGGGCCCAGGTTCAATCCCCACTACCTAAAACAAAAGCAAAACAAAATCACACACATACACACATTCTCCACACAAACGCGAAAAAGCTCCGCTAAGCCTCCTGGAGGGCACAAGTTCACCCTGCGGGAAGGAGCTCATAGCTCTGCAGGAAAAGTGGGGCAGAACGCGCATCATGCAGAGCCCAGAAGGCTGCGAAGCAGAGGAAAGGTGGGGCACGAGCTCAGGGAAGAGTTCTGGCCCCGGAAGAGCCAGGGCACAGGCTTCAGAGAGCCTCCTGGGGGCTGTGCTCAGGGACACGAGAGAGTCCTACGCTGCAGGAGCACACGTGGACACTCAGACGACACCGCTCCTCAGAGCCAGGTGTCCCGACTCTGCAGTCCCATCTCAAGTCAGTGGCAGCTGCTTCCCCGTGGCTGAGGGCCCTGGGGGCTGCAGACCCCCCTCAGGGCTGGCTCTGGGGACATTGTTTTGTTAGGTTAACTGCTGCAGCAGCTGTGGACTCGCTTGTGTTTTTAGAGTTGGGCAGGTGTGAGGCTAGTGCTATCACATTTTAAGACCTCTCAGCTCTCTGAAGCCTCCAGTTCCAATCAAAGTGAAAACAAAACAACAGAAAAGACAGCCAGCCTGAAGGAAGAATATTTTGGAATGAATGTGACAAGAGGCTAATTTCCTTGTATAAAAGATCCAAAATACAATAGACTAAGTGGGCAAAAGATACGAGCAATTTACAGAAGGGGTAACATAAAAGGCTTAACATAAGCCTAAAAATACCCAACCGCACACATAACTTTGAAATGCAAATTAAAACGAAGTCCTTTTTTGCCTACTAGATTGGCAAAAATTAAAAACTATAAAAACACCCTCTGTTGAAGATGTGGAAACACTGGAATCCATTGATTTTTTTTTTTGCGCAGAGTAATTTTAAAGATTTCTTTGGATAGCAGCTTATCAATATTATGAAAATGTTAAAAGCCCATTATAGACCGTGACACAATGCATAATGAATGTCTCTGCAGATATATTTATGTATCTACACAAAGATAAGGTGAGTGTGTTTCCTGCAGCATTGTTTGCAGCCTAAGAACAATTTTGATATCTATTATTTGGAAACAGGTTCCATTAATTATGGTTCATTCATTGAATATAGTCATTAAAGTGAAGAGCATGCTGATGCGGCAGACTGTAAAATACCGAGAGCTGATCAATCAGAACAGCACCCAGCAGTGCAAACAGAGTGGGACAGTGAATTTACACCTGTGAAACTTATGCAGTGAGTAGCCAGCTGGGTGGGACAGGCTTGTAATCCCAGCACTCTGAGAGACTGAGGCAGGTGCAAATGTGAGCCCGGCCTGAGTGTGATGGTTGATACGTTGTGTCAACTTGGGGAGTCTGGAGGTTTGGATGAGTGATTCAGCAAGAAGCCAGGGTGCTTACTTTGTACACATCCTGAGCCTGTGGAAGAGGAGGGCATGGAGACTGTGTGAGAGCTACACAACCCCTGGGTGGGAGTAGCCTGTTTACAATGTAAGGGAGGGAAAGAGGCTGCTTCCTCCCTTTTGCTCTGGTTGTTTTTGCTGTGCTCTGCTGCCCTGAATGTTTGCGCTCTGCCCTGTGCCACTCTGCCTCTGAACCAGCCAAGTATGGACTGAAACCTCCACAAACTGTAAGCTTAATAAACCTTTCCTTCCTTCATTTTGGGCATTGGGTATTTTGCATCAGCAAGGAGAGAAAAGTAACCAAGACACTGAGTAACTTAACGATACAGTGAAACACTGAATAAATGAATACATGAGTAAGTAAGTGAGGACTGGAGCCAGTTCAAACGCCCTGCGTTCCATCCTGTCTCAGTGTGAGGGGGAAAAAGTACGCATTGGAAATTGCTTATGCTCCATTTCAATAGCACGTACATCGAACCCCAGCTACTTGTGGGATGATTATGTCTCTTTGGGCTGCAGTGTCACCCCAGCATGATTAAGTGTGAATTAGGTACTCAATCTAACACGACTCAGAGAGAGAGAGAGCTATAAATAGTAAGAGATAAAAGTTTAATGCGGGCACGGAGGGAGTCAGCACCAGAACAGCTGTGCTGGCTCTTTGAAGACGAAGGATGGGGTTGGAGCTTATGTGCACTCTGAGGGGAGGGCCCAAAGGGTAGCTGACGTAGTTGGCTCAGGGTGTCGTCCTGAGGAGGGACTGGATTACCTTTGGTGCACAAGGGCTTTGGCAAGGGCAGCTAGGTAAGAGAAACCACCCGGATTGCTGGGAAAAGGGAGCTAGGTGCCACTGTGTCTCGGCTTCTAGCTGTCGCCATGAGGGCTGAGTGGGTCTCAGGCCGGGCGAATCAGCCCTGGACAGCTCCTCCCCTCGCACTGTGTCATTTGTTTCCTTCCTAGCTTAGCTCCTGCTACCATAGTACCACCGGCTGGGCAGCTTAAACAACAGTCCTGGAGGCTGGAAGTCCACGACCAAGATCTGATTCAGTTCCTGGGGGGGAGTCCCCCTGGTTTTCAGTAGGCACCTTCCCTCTGCGTCCTCACGCGGCAGAGAACAGAGAACTGCAGCCTCTTCTTCACCGGTGCCTCGCTTGTACCCAAACTTAATGACCGCCACAGGCTCAGCCTCCAAACTCTGTCGCACTGGAGGGTCTAGGGCCTCAGTGTCCGAGCTTTGCAGGGACACAATGACTACTTTCTGGACTTTGCTGGCTGTGACTTTCTGTCACTTTTGCGTGGCTCATGATTCATCAGCGTCATTTTTGTGGCTGCTGCCGTCTTGTAAATTTTCAGTTAACACCTGAGTTAGTGGTAGGTTTAAAGGGAATCGGTGTAGACTGTTCTGAAATCTACATGAAAAAAAGGCGTTCTCTGAAAATAAGCCCTACTGTATCTTTTGGGGAAAAATTAATATAAGACCTGGTCTTCTTTTCAGGAAATACAGTACATCCTTTTATTTGTACCTTTTGTTTTAGAAGTTTTAAAATTTGTTTTATTGTTGCGTTTACTTTTTCCTTGTTCCAGGAATTCCCCGCCATCTTTAAGGGCTCCAGTTTTACTGCGGTTGCGATGTCATTGTCTTTCCGCCCTATCGTCTTTTTTCTTTTTTTTTTTTTTAACGGAATATAAAACTATTTATTGACCACTGCTCACCATTATTTACAATAAAGTAAACAATATACATTAGGATAACATTCTGACTACTACAAAGTAGATTTCTTGGCTTTTGCTGAAAACAGTAACCCCAATACTGGAAAGATTGAGCCTACATGTAAGGAAAAAGTTGGGGTCAGGAAAAACATGCAGGTCAGTAAT
>PVLD010014183.1:0-53283 GCA_004027595.1 Dinomys branickii
CCCCTCCTCTTCCTCTTCCTCTTCCTCTTCCTCTTCCTCTTCCTCTTCCTCTTCCTCACTGGTGGATATAGGAAAAGTTAGAGGTGAACAGTATAGTAGCTTTCTTTGCTTTTCTTCCATTAATGTTTCTTATTGTAGCAGTGATTAAGTTACTGGGGGGAATCTACATTCTTCTATAGAAGAGGAAAGCCCAAAAAGTAGAGGAAAAGGTACAGTAGCACAGGAGGTACAGTAGCACATTAGCAGGATCAGAAGCATTTCCTGGCATCTTTTAACCTTATATTTTCATAGTGTCTGGGGAGGGAGGGAGGGAGGGAGGGAGAGAGAGAGAGAGAGAGAGAGAGAGAGAGAGAGTGTTTTCTGGCAGGATTTCAGGAATAGCAGGACTGCAAATCTTTTTGCAAATTTGCATATCCTTTTATCCCCAAATGAATCAATAAAGAGCCATTGTTCCCTCTTGGACAGAGGCCTGAACTCCACATTGCTCTGTGAGCCCTGGGGAACTTGGCCCTCTCAGCACCTGTGGGAATCCCACCTGGCTGGTGTGCATACAGGGCCTTGTTCTGCCTGGGCTCTCACTAGGTTCTTGTCCCTGGAAACCAAGAACATCAGCCCCACATCAGGGCTGTTTGAATGGTAGCCTGATCCTGTTGATTCTTTTGACATGATTTGCAAAGACTATGGGCCAAGGACCTAGCCAGGCCTCTAGATCTCAGGGCCCAGGGCTCTGTTTCCTCTCCGTACCTAGCTGGTTCTGTGAAGCAGCAGAACCACACATGCAGGACATTAGGTAGGGCTGGAACATTCTGAAAGACTGGCAACTGGATGCGGTGGGCACAGCTGGCAGTGTCACATGAGGGGAGAACAGGCCCTCCACCTTGACATGGCACGGCACCCTGCCTGGCAGCCAGCAAGGGGGGGTCACAAGGCATCAGCCCTTACTACCTCCACAGGGGCCTCTTGGCTGATGTGTTGGTGGTAGCAGGAGATTCTGCTCATCATTTGGCTTTATTGGAATGGATTCTTGCCAGAGATTCCCCTTTAAGAGGAAGCTGGACAGGTGAGTGAGGTGGTCTGATCCGCCTGCTGAGACCCGGGAATGGACTGTGAAGTGTGGGTGGAATTTTCATGGTTGGTGTTTGGTCTGCTTTTCCCATGGCTGAAAAGCAGCTGTTCGGGTAGCTGCTTTTGCCATATTCATTTTGATATTAAATTTCTCACCCTGTAGTTGTGAGCTGCCAAGATGGTTTTGAAAAGAAAGGGAGACAGGAAGGTAGTGTTCCAGATGGCTGCTCAAGGGATAATCTTCTCAGCTTCACGCTCTGAAGGTCTGTGCCTTCTGCCTGGCCCAGGGCAAGCTAGCAGGCCACACAGTGTAGAGTCAGTGAACTTCTGAGTAGCTGTCTTGGCAGTACGGTTAAGGTGGATAGGGTGGCAAAACCAGTTTGTTTGCTGGCCATGTGGCCAAAGCAGAGTCCCTCAAAACTGGGAACTTGGAGAATCACCACTAACAGCCATATGGCAAATGATAAATCTTACTTTCTGGAAATCAAACTCATGGCCTTGTGCTTGTCAGGCAGGCGCTGTGCTTCTGGGCTATATCCCCGGCCCTAAATCTTGCTTTTGAGAACATCTAAAGGCAGAACTCTGCAGAGCAGCATGATAAGAGAACACAGTCGTGGACGTGCCTGTTACAGGGCCTTGCAGATGGTCTGGGGACCTCTTCAGACCTGTTTAGGACCCAGGAAAAGGACAGTGTTAATGAGGGCAGAAAGACCATAAAGAACAGTACTGAAAGACTGAATCTGGCCACTTAATCATGGAAATTGCTGTTCCTTCTAAAGGTAAAGTTAACTGTGATTCTAGGGTTAGAGTTGCTAGTCATTATAGGTTTATCCATGTTTGTAAGGTATTGCTTAACTCTATGGAGTATTCATAGTGGTATTCCAAATTTGTCAGGGAGCCCTTTTATATCTCTAACTTGGGGAAAAATGTGTTCAGATGTGGTCAGTGTAGATGCTTACTGGGCTATAAATATCTTTAGATATTCAGGTGACCTATCCTGCCACATACACAAAAGGATTGAATCTTGAGTAGCCAGGATAGTAACAGTCCTGTGACTGCATTGACATCCTTGTTGCTTGGGCATGAGCACGCAGGCACATATGTGGACACATGCACACACACACACACACACACACACACACACACACACTCACACACTCTCCACTCACTTACAGTGTCCCCATTCTCATGCCCTTGTCATAGTCAATAGAAATGTTACTGAGTCCCAACATGAGTCCTGTACTTACTCACTATTTATCGACTGTCCCAGCAATGGGAATAAACCTCTGCTTATCTCATGTGCCTCACTTAAATGTCGTAGAGGTGTCCCTAGAGTGCTCTATGGAGCTGGGACTACAAGTGAGAAAAGGGGATGAGAAGGATTGGGAGGAGGCACAGCCTGTTGTGCTGTGGATACCTTGAACTATGTTTTTCACATCCTTGATGCTGGTGCCAGAATGACCGTGTACGATGTCAGAAAGCTGGGGGTCTTTACTTTTTAGAATGTACTGAGTTAGTCTGCATCTTCATTAGAAGGACTCAAGCGATCTGCAGACAGGAAAGTACCATGATAAATTGCCATTCCTCGTCCAGCTGTTACTGCCAGTCTGCTTGTGAAATGTGACAGGACCACAGCCAACTCTGTGATGTTGAAATATGTTGCGTCTGAAATTACTTTCGATCCTCCGTGCTGCTATGTGAATTAAGAGGGAATGACTGGTAGTGATCAGGAGGTCTGAGGCATGGTTTGAATTTGCCTAAGCAGAGCTTACTGGTTTTCTGCTAATTGTAAGACATTATTTGAGGGGCCATTTGCAAGGGGTCACACAGTTCCAGAGTGAGTGTTCTTCCATCAAGGTTAACTAAAAGTTTAAGCAGGATATAGACGACAACTAGTATGGAAAATGTCCTTTAGGTCAGATCCCAGATGAGACGAAGTATCATCCTGGGTGTCTGCCCTGGGAGGGTCTAGGACTTCAGCCTGAATTAGGAGATCATTTGGAATTTAGGTAATGGAGAGAAACAAGAGCGTTTTAGGCAGGAGGATATACGCCGATGGGAAGGTGGGAACAGGTGAGGTGTGCTGGGGGACAGTGTACAGACCCTGGGAACAGTGGGTTTGTACAAGTTCCACAAACATGGGAAAAGGTCAGATTGCAGAGTAGGTGTGGGCATGTACTGTGATGCTTTGGATAGCAGATTGAGTTAAACAATAAAAACACTGCATTTGCTCAATACCTGAGCAAGGCAGGTTTTTCAAGTTGCAGATATGGTTCTCTTGGTCTGCCTTACTCTTCCTGGATTTATTTGTGTTCACAAGAAAGCAGCCAGCAGTAGCCAGCGCTCTGTAGTACTTTGTTCATATCAGTAATCAACCAACAAGAGATTTGAGTTTTGTTCCCACTGAACCATACTTAACCGTCATGGTGGCCATGGGACTGCCCCTGCTTAGAAGTGGGTCTTTGCTCATCTCACACCTGGTCAGAGCAAGGAGTAAGTTGTGGTGATTGGTTTACGTGAGTAAAGATCAGTCTCTGGAGCTGTTTGGGGTCCACACTGCCCAAATCTTGTAGCTTCCATATAGTAATTAACCAAATGAAAAATCTAGAAAGGCAGAAAGGAATGGCAGACGGAGGATGGCTACCAGCAAAAAGAAGTGCAGTTAAAGATAAAATTAAGGGTGAGTTTAAATTTTAGCACAAGTGACTAGAGGCTTTATTCTGTAGGAGACATAGCCACATGGGTTTTTGGCAGTGTTATCGACATCCTTGATGATAAGATGTGTTGATTGCCCCTGACTGTAATCGTATCTCCTATGCCCAGGAAAGTTCTTCGATAACCAATTTGCCTTTTCATTCTCATTCACTCTCGCAGCTCCCTGAGGACCATGCAGGGTCTCTCATTTTGCTGACCTGTCTTGAGACCCTGCACAGCACCCATGCTAGTGGCTTCTGGTGGAGCACTCTGAGAACTCTCCTCCCTCACTTAGGGTTCCCTGCTAGAGATTAACATCAGTAACACATTATGTAGAGCTGCTGAAATTTCACAGAGGCCATTGATCAATCCATTTATCCACCAGATGTGTTTCTTTCTTTTTTTTTTTTTTTTTTTTTGGTCTTTTTGAGACAGGGTCTCGCAGTGCAGTTCAGGCTGGCCTTGAGCTCACTTTGTAGCCCAGGCTGGTCTCGAACTCACAGCGATCCTCCTGCCTCAGCCTCCCGAGTGCTGGGATTACAGACGTGCGCCACCACGCCCGGCTAACCACCAGATGTGTTTCTGTTCTGTGCCAGCAACTGTGCTAGTCTCGGGGGGTCAGTTCAGGTATGGTGCCTGTTCTTTACCTTTGGACTCCCTGTGTGGCTGGGGGGTCCGATAAATGCACAGTTGTGGTTTTACACGCATTTATTGTACATAACATTCTGTGGAAGTTTAGAGAAGAGGCATTTCTCTCAGAGATGTTGGCAGATGACATTTCCTAGTTGAGGTGATGTGTCGGGTGTGTTTGAAGGGTATGTACTTGGCACAGGTGTTTAGGGCAGAGAGAAAAGTGACTTGTGAATCAAGGATACAATGACATCATTTCCTGGAAGGCCCAGGTATTATTCTGTGTCTGGCTTTATGGGCTTTAGATAAATGGGAGGTGGAATGGAAATCAGATTCCCAATCATTCCCCATGTGATTCTGATCAGCAGGGTGGGAAATTGGTCTGGGAATTTTGTTTGACTCTCCAGCCCCTACTTGATTCTGATGATGCTTCTCCCAGAAGCCCTAGACCTTGGGTGTGGGATGTACGTACAGGCAGGACAGGAGGGCTAGGGAAAGAGGCTGCAGGGGCAGGTTAGGCAGGGGAACAGGCATCTGGAGAGGATGACCAGAGAGAGCAAGCGAGGATGGAGGGGAGCGTACAGGTCCTGGTGGTCAGTGGCTTTGTGCATGTGCAATGCTTTTGAGTAACTTTGGAGGCTTAATTCAATATTTAAAAATATGACTGGTGAATGAGTCATACTGAATCTACGTGGGAGGGCACTGAAGGAAGTGTCCTGTATTTATATTAAGATTATTTTATGAGGCACTGAAATTGGACTTCTTCATAGAATCATTAAGATGTAGCAATAAGACACTCCCTTCAGGCAGTGTAGCCGTAAACCATCTCCAGATAACTCCCCTTGACTGAACATTTTTTAGCATGAGTTGGGTTCTGTATCATGGACAGAATGTGTTAGATCACACTGCTTACCTCCTTTGCAGTGATAATTTTTACCTGATGTTAAAACAAGAATGAGATTTCAAACTGATTCAATATTTTATATTGTTGGTGAAATTACCGAGCACTGTCATGGCTCCACAGAAGACTGAGAAGGTCACACTTTTCAATACAGCTTTTAACTATACTGTGTCTTTGATTGTATTTCATGACATTTCGTTAGTTCAGTTTGGAAGTACAGGGTCAACAAGCAAGGCTGCAGAGTCGCTTCATCCTTGACATTTAATTAATTATTGTTTGAGGCGTGAAAGCATAGGTTGATGGTATGGGAAGACACACTTTCAAAAATGACATTAATAGGTCAATTAGCATGGGATTTCTCAATCCTGGTATTTCAGACCAATCTTGATGCTTGATTTTTGTTGTTGGGGACTGTGTTGTGCTTTGTTGGCTGTATTGCAGTGCTTGCTTTCTGCCTACTGGACCTAGTTTTGACAGTCGGTGTCACTTGACATTGCCAGATGTCCGGTGGGGAACAAAATGACCCCTGGTTGAGAACCATTAAATTAGCAGACATAGGTGTTTCGTTGCCTAAATTTGATTCTGTTGTTAACTCATGTTTTGACAATTTGATTCTGTTAAAGTTAGTGCATGCAGTTCTCATTATTCATAGTTTCCAAGTTTGAGGTTTTGCCTACTTGGTACAATGCATTTGTAACACCACGTCAACACTTCTGGCACATCTGCAGATTCCAGAGGACTTGTGCAGCAATAGGAAATTCAAGCGGAGAAGCACACACTTTCCCAGCTGAGGTCCCACTCGGACACATTGCCTTATCTGAGCTCCCATACTGTAAACCAGGGTCCCCTTTTGCAGTCTGTTTAGTGCCATGGTGTTTGAGTTTTTGTTCATCTTATCAATTTCACCACTTAAAATGACCTTGAAGCCCAAGAAGGCTGCTGTGTGCCTTTGGGAGAAAATGCTGCTATGGATATGCTTGAGTCAGGCTGTGAGTTCAGTGTCAGTGAAGTGACAGTGTATATTAAGTAAGTGTCTTGAGACAAAAACATATAAAACACAGTTATGCCTGAATGCATTGAGGAAAATGATATGGCCAGAACTCATGGAACGTAACCTGTATTTTCCCGTAGGACAGATGCTTAAGTGCTTATATGTAGAGGCTTCATGAATGAGAGGAGACATTGTTACTGCAAAGAATGAGAATTAACTGTACTTTTTTTCTGGGCTGTTTTTAAAGCCTACATTTGAGTGAGCTCATGTGATACGCAATTAAACTAGGTTGCTTTTCTTTATAAAAACTTACAAAATAAATACTTGCTGGGTCAAAGGATATAGATGTTTTTATAGCTTTCACACATCTTGTGGAAAAGGCTGTACCAGTCTTACAATGCCATCTTCAAAGTGCTTTTGCATTATTTTCTAGGCTTTAAAAATCACAAAATGGATACATCCATGTTAGATTTAAAAAATTTATGTAGCTGTTTAACATATATCTTCGAAGTCTTTCTCCTTTTCACTCTTTCTTATGTCAAGAATATTAAGAATTTGATGTGTCCCTGTGGCCATTTTTAGAAGAAGCACATGATAATAAATTATTAATATTTATAATTTAAGATGAAAGTACTATACATCTGCCTATTCCATGCCCTTTACATTATGCTTTGCTACCACATAAAACTTAAGGAAAAAGTGTTCCTCCTTACTCATAAAATAATTATTAAAATATTTGTTAGGAGAAGTTATGTAAATAATACTTGTTTATAAGCTATTTAATGTTTGTGTTGTGATTAGCTTGTGATAAGTATCTTTTCATCTAATCTTTTTTTTTTTTTTGCCAGTAGCTAGGACCACAGAAGATAACACAGAATTCAGCCTCTCTGAATTGTTTTTTTCTGAGTTATTGTTTTTCTTCACTAGGCTTGACAGAGATCAGTAAGAATTCACTTCATAGGTAAAACAGTAGGCCACGAGTGGCTGCCAGTGGGTAAATGTTACCCAGGGTCCGCCCAAGATGTTCAATCTAAATTAGTACAGCAGATGTCTGAGGAATGGTTACAATGTGAGGAACACTTCAGCATCCAAGTGGCCTATTATCTAACTCCTGTTCCTGTCACCAGGCCAGAGTGAAGAGGACCCTGGGGAGAAGCTGGTATACTCTGTGTATTTCTGGTCACACAGAGGCTACAGTAGTTGGAACTAGATGAGATTCCCTTGGTCTTGGGTGAAGAAAGGAGGTTTTCCAGCCAGCTCTGCATGCCAGAAACAGGGTTTTGTTTGAGTTTTAAGCGCTGCTTACCTCTAAAAGCTGTGGTTTTAACTTGAGGTGACTTAGATAATAAAAATGCTCCTGGGATATTCTTAAAATATTAGTGATTGACTGATGGAATAACTCAGGACCTTTGAGGGGTGTGGGTAGGTCCCTTGTGGGATGGTATGATGGAGGAATTGCAAAGGGTTACCTGTTTACTACTTAGAAAGAAAGTGTTGGAATTTACTGAGGCTAGGAAGAACTGTTGCCAGGGAAGGATGTGAAAGATTGGGGTAATGCTGCCTACTGAGCTAAGGGGGTGCTTAGCTCACCAGCGGGGTGTCACTTTATTCACCAAACAGTGAGAGGCTCCAGGGCTTCCCCAAGGCCCTGTGAGTGTCGTCAATGTGAGGACTTTGCACCTCTATCCTAAATTCAGCACTCTGCCTAGAACCTTAAAGCGATTTTTACAGGCTGACAGTTTGGCAGAGATGTAGGTTTTTAAAAAAGTCTTTTGGATTGCATTTATAGTGACAAATTCATAAAATGTTTGAAGTTTACTAATGCTATCCAATGGAAAAAACACTCTTTTCATAGGTAGGACTTATGAGCACCCCTGTGAGCTTCTTAGTTTACACTTGGGATGGTTTCTGTTTGTTTACTCTACAGGCATTCAGATAATTATCAGAAACCCAGAGGCGCCCCCCCAGCCTTTGAAGTGCACAAATTCTCTTCCTCAGCATCTCTGGGAGACGCCCCAAGGAGAATGTTTAAAAGAGAATATTTCAGATAGTTGTTCACATTCTTCTCTTACTTTTGTTCCCAAAAAGTAGCAAACAAACTTATTTTCTTACTCCATTAATTTTTAATTTGTGAATATTTAAGAAAGGACTTATGTAAGGGTTCTTTCACTTTTGTGTGTGTTAAAAACATTTTCATATATATTATTAATATCATTTGAATTCTCCCTTATTATGAAATATTTAAATATTATAGAACTTTAAGTACATTACTGTGGAAAGTAATCAAGGTTAATCATGTCACCCCTCAAGAACTTTGTGAATAATACCTTTTTGTTGCTTATCTTTGTACTTTGTTTGTGAAATATAGAAAGTTTTAATTGCTGTGTTTTCAGACCTGTGAACATTTCTTTGACCTCTTGAGGTTTTGTGACTATGATTGATAAATTTTTCCTATTTCTCTCTGGTTAATTTATAGGTACTTACCTCTCCTAACTTCTACAATTTGATTTTGCATATAATATGGTAGAACTGCAGCTTAATTTTTGTTACGTGGCCTCTGTCCTTGCTCCACTTGGCTTTGGCTCATCCCCGCTGAGGAGCGTGCCATACCCGCTGAGGTAGACTTTCCACATTATGTGGGTCAGCCACAGAACATAAGCCCAACCAATGGGCAGGGAACTCCTGTTCCCCGTAAGGACAGAAGCCTTTTGTCCCACACTGCAGTCTTTTCTGTGTGTCACTTGGTTCCCTCTCCTCCCTGGAATCCATAGTTTTGACCAGAAAGGGGAAAACAGAGTCTCCTGATGGAATAAGGTTATGTTCCTTGCCGACTAGGTTGTCTAGTTCTCCATTTACCCCCGAAGGTCTCTCTCTCTCTTTTTTTCTTTTGTCTTTTTTGAGACAGGGTCTCACTATGCAGTTCAGGCTGGCCTTGAGCTCACTTTGTAGCTCAGGCTGGTCTCGAACTCACAATGATCCTCCTGCCTCAGCTTCCTGGTTGAGCCACGCCTGGCTCCCCAAAGGTCTCTGGGTTGTTGACACCTTCCATGCCTGGTGAGGTCTCTGGGCCATTTTGCAATAAAGTCCCTTGTCTTACGGTCCAGTGAAATCTCTGGGGTTTGGTAAAGTCCTCCTGACTGGGCTCACCAGATGTTACAGTTGAGTGAGGTAAAAATAGGCCAGGCGCTTGTGTACAAGGAAAGAGTTGCCAGGCATACACCTTGTACTGTGTAGTAAGTTTACTGTAGATCTTTAGGTAGCAGCAGGAACAGACAGAAAGACAAAGTAGGCAAAGGGTGGGAAGAAGCAAAAAAATGTGGTGGAAAACAGGAGAAAAATGGCCAAGGGGAAAAGAAGAAGGCCTCAATAACTCAGCCTTCCTGTATTTATAGGGTCAGACACCTCCAGCCCAAGGTGCTGCCCACTGTTTCACTGACCTCAGAATTCTGCCACCTCAGGCACAGCAACCTTCTAAGTTTTAACCCAGATAATTTAGGGTGATGCTAAATTTAAGCCCAGAGAGTCACTGAGGTGATGTGGCGTTTACAGTTGAACAAGAGGAAGTAACTCAGCTTCCCCCCTGAGAGCCCTGGTCCCTGAAACTCTTGCAGGGGAGTTAAAGGAGGGAGTTCTGTCTTCAGTACCTGCTCCCCACTGGAGAGGGGCTTTGGGCCTACCTACTTGGAGACGAAGGAACCCTCGCCCTGACTGTTCTAGGAGTTCTTGGGAGCTGAGCCTGTTCTCCAAAGATTTCTTCGTGGGTCACGGACACGGAAGCAGGTCCTGATAGTGAATTACGGTCGCCACCAGTAGTCTGATGGCTTGTGTGATACCTTTACCATAGATTTCTTCTGTATGATCACTTGGGATTTGGCAGTCTCTAAGTGAGAGTAAATAAACTTTGCCAAGAGGTTAAGGCACATCTGAGCAAAGCCTGAGCACTAGCATGGAAAAGCAGACTGGGGAAGAAGCCACATCAGATGCTGTTCCTAAGGGGCTGGAATCGTACTTGTAACCAGCCTGCTCCCAGATCTGTCTATAATATAGCTAGAAACTCAGTAGGGGGTAGGGATTGGAGGCCCTTTTATGTTGTTTATATTGCTGTTAGTTTTATGTCTTTGGTTATACTCCCCTGCTGGGTGTTCAAGAGCAGGTTGGAGACCTGGTCAACCAAAAGTTACTGCTTGTTGTCCATCAAGATCAGTTAAGTCTCCTCAGGCATTACTTTTAGAATCATGTACAGAGTCTCTTAGTTCCTCTCTCAGTGTCAGCTGCCAGGATAGGTAATGGTGTGGCTTGACTGTGTAGCTTCCAGCAGCAGCATGGAAGATGGTTCCTCTTTGGTGACCTTCCTTCTCAGCACACTGATTGGCTCCTGTTCCCTAGGGCCCAACAGTCCCCTTGCTCAGGGAGTTGGGTGACTCACCAAAGTTGTAGGATCCTATACAGACATTCCCGCATGTCCTGGGTCCTTGCTGACTTTGGAGGGCCAGAGCCAAAACACTGGCTACCTTTTAAGCCCAGTTACCTTCTTAACTTTGGTCTCCAAGCCTTTGTTGTTGAACAGCCAGAAGGTCAGCTGTGCCAGTGTTAAAATGAGAACATTGAGTTTAACTACCATATCCTCATCTGTATATCAAGGATTTTGAAATAGAAAGTATAGCTAGAGGACTATTTTCTTACCTATCATGGTTGTCTTAGAAATTGAATCCCTGCAGCATGGTAACAGATAACAATTAGGAAAGTTTTACAGAGAATACTTGAGATGAAGAGCTGCACGTACCATTTTAGCATGGCAGTCATGATGACATTATCTGTGAAACACATTTATATGTCCATCTTAGTATACAGTGGCCTTTTTAGTCAGTCACCTGCTTCCAGTGACATACATTAGATGACACAGAGACTGTCACCCAAGTTTTTATCCTGCAGTAGGATGCCATCGAATAAGACATTTCCTGTATATAGGTGTAACGTATCAGTTTTGAATGTCTCACCTTTAATTTTTAGTGTGTGACATTTTCTAGACTGCTCAGTGCCTCTGCATCTGTTAAGTGTAGTGACACATACATAACATACACATCACATAAGCTTTTAAAAAAATTACCATTTGGCCGGTGGCACGCATGGTGCACAGTGTGCTGGCCTGGACTCTGGCATCTGGACCTTGTCAGGGGCCCATGCTTGGTTTGCTGAACAGCGGGTGCCTCTGCTCATTCCTTTTGGCTAATAGGTTCTGCTGCCTGGAAAGTTTCCTTTAGGCAAAGTTCAGATCACTCTGTGTGCTGAAAGCCCTAAGTCTTGATGCTGTCCATGAAGTTCTGCAGTGCTGGCTTGTGGAACCCCATGTGTTCTGCAGAGGGCCTTGGGCCCTTGGAGCTGTGAGGCCTCAGGTGTTTTTTCCTGTTCCCCCCGGAGCAGTGCTGCCTTATGAGTCTCTCTTGCTTACTAGGCTTCTGAGTATAATTGCACCTGAAGAAGAGACTGCTGCTAGAAATGTGAAAACTATCCTTGTATTTGTTTACTACTTTTTTTTCTTTTTGGTCTTTTGAGACAGGGTCTCACTATGCAGTTCAGGCTGACCTGGAACTCACTTTGTAGCCCAGGCTAGTCTCGAATTTGCAACGGTCCTCCTTCCTCAGCCTCCCAAGTGCTGGGATTACAGGCATATGCCACCATGCCTGGCTTGTTTACTACTTTAAATCATGTTTGTACAGTCAGTTTGATTTTACCTGTGAATCTACAGGCATGTATTCCAACTCAGTTGCGTCTTTCAAGGGAAATGTCCTTGCATATAGGATTTAGGAGTGATTTTTTCGTCCAGCTGGTGTACACCTTACAGCACTTGGAGCATGCAGGCTGCAGGCATAGTTCTGTAGAGAAGTGCGCAGCTTCTTGAGGCTCTCCTTGTGCCTTTCTGATTTGGTTTCTTCTCCATAACCCCACCTGCTTCACTTCCCAAACACCTGTCACATACGTTCAGGATATAATTCCTGAGGAAAATCAAAATAATTTTTATCTTCAAGGTTCATAGTTGGTTTTATCTTTTTTTTCTTTTTTTTTTGCGGTACTGGGGATCGAACTCAGGACCCTGAGCTTGCTAGGCAAGCGCTTATTCCACTGAGCTATATCCCCAGCCCCAAGGTTCATAGTTGGAATAGACCCCTGTGACAACAGACATGAGCAAGAGCAAAGCAGAAATTTATTACAGGGAAATATAGATATGAAACTCCTAGAGAATGAGTAGTTTTCAAAGAGGTGGTTTTGAATTCAGTTAATCTGGCATCCTCAGCAGCGAACCATTAAGTTTTTGGAGATGTGACAAGACGGAAGGAACTTGGAGCCTTTAGAGATCAACTTGGGGAAGGCGAGTGTCTTAGTTACTTTCTCACCCCTGGCACCAAATGCCCAGCAACCATAGGTTAAAGGAGGAAAGGTTCATTTTAGTTTACAGTTGGTAGAGATTTCAGTCCATATAGCTGTCTGTAAGGCAAAATGGCACGGCAGAGGAGCACAGGAGAGGAGCAACAGTCCACGGCAGGGCAGGCAGAAAGCATCCACTGGCAGGTTTTCTTTTCCCTTTTTGTTCTGTCCAGGCTACAGGCCTATTGGTTGGTGCCATCCACACCCCGGGAGTGCCTTCCCACTACCCACGCCAGAGTTCTGCAACACCAGTGAGTGACTAACCCAGTTAACACACATCCTTAACCCAGTATCAGACATACACGATCCAGCCCCCTCCCCGTAGCCGCACCCCCGAGCACACGTGGCTTTGTGTAGGTTGTCTGGTTATACGTGATGACAGCCTGCTAGTGGCAGAGATGCAGTCTGTTAGTAGAGCTTGCTGTGGTGCCACCTGCAGGGGTGCCTTTGGTCTTTGTAAACCTGTGTCCCGTTGTTAGCTAAGGAGAGAGAGCAGGCCGAGAGCTCCCTTGCCTCTTCTTGGCTGCCTTCAGTAGTACATACTTCACAGGGGCATATTCTGGTGTCTCATCTTCTGGGTCCTATTTGAGCCAGTGAATGGGCATCCCCTCTCCCTGCAGCTAACAATGTCGCAGGAAGGCAGGGGAGAAGTTTGCAGGGAGGGACCCTCTAGTGCCCGCCCTCTTGTCTGTCCGTGGCCTGCAGATGGGTATAGAGAGCTCAAGCAGCCTTCTCTGGGGCTCTTGCAGTTTACTAGATCTCCAGGAAGGCAGGCAGGAATGCTTGCCAAGTGAGCCTCTCCCGGTTCTGTGTGGGCTCAGGGCCCAGTCACTGAGGCCAGCGGATGTGGGCTGTTCTCAGAAGCACCGTGGGAAGGATGCCCGATTCACAGCAGGGCCCTCAGCGCTGGCCTACTGTTCAGTCCGCCCTTCCTCCTCCCCACCGCCACAGTGGAGACCTGCCTCTCCCAAGGTGCTCCCTGTAGGTCCAGCTCCCTCTTCCTGGGCCAGACCAGGGGCACTTTGTCACTGGCTGTCTAGGGAGGGGTATTGTCTCCCCCACACTTGATACATCCTGTTTTCCCCAGGGAGCAATAGAAACCCATTTGCACCAGTTAGGTGAACAGGGAAGGTTTCTTTTTGTCCTTGGAAACAGAGGCCCCAAGGATCACAGGCCTGAGACAGCCACGGTGCCCTCTTGGCTCCCACACCCCAGTCCTTGATTGCAGTGGGCTTTTCCTCGTCTTATGCAAATGAATTTGCAAGGTGGCCATAGCCCTCTGAGGCTGCCCTAGCCTTTGCAACTTCCTCAACTTTTAACCTAGACAAGACGGCTCAGTGTCGGGGAGAATCCCAGCGGCCAGGTCAGCCTGCTGGAGCCAGGCTACTCCAATGTTAGGTCTCCCTTAGCGCTGGGCCCCTTCACTTCCAGGACTGTTTTGGAGGGGCGGGGCTGTGGGGCAGATCCCCAGCTACCCAAGTTACAAAATGCATCTCTTACCTTTCCTTTCCCTCGGTTCTAACACTTTGTGTCTGGAATGAAATTATCTATATCCTCCGTCTTTGGCTGTGAGAACCCTCAAGCATTCTGGAGTGTGTACCCTCCTGCCTGTGCCTCAGCCCTCCTTTGGGTGTAGACCTAGCTGGATCACATAAGGAAGATTGTCAGACCGCATGGTCGGCAGTGAGGGCAGCCCTGCCAAGAACAGCATTCGTAAAGATGGGGTGGTGAGCCGGGCTCTGTGGCACACACCTGTAATCCTGGCACACACCTGTAATCCTGGCACTCTAGGGAAGCTGAGGCAGATGGATTGCAAGTTCAAGCCCAGCTCGGGCAGCCTAGAGACTTAACAAGACCCTGCGTCAGAATTAAAAAGATCTGGGAATATTGCTCAGTGTGAAGGCCCTGAGTTCAATGCCCTATATTGCCCCCCTCCAAAAAAAAATGGTGAAGTGATGGGACTTGGCCTCACTGCCTCTTCCGGTGCAGGACAGGAGGCAGGGAGAGGCTGTGGAATTATCGCTGGCTTGCATGCGCCTCTCCATTTGTACACAATGTCCCTGCCTTGCACTCTTTGCCTGGGGAGTAGGAAAGGGAACGGACTCATCCTTCTGAAAGGAGAGTAGGAAAAGGATTAGCCCTCCTTGGGGATGTCAGGTTTCTAGCTGGGCTGTGGGTTGCAAACTCAGCAGGCCCATGTGTTATTTTTGAGTGGCGGGAATAATAGGACTTACACCTAATCAAGGAAAGGAATTCCAAACAAAAGCTTGGGTGGGGCTTCCTGGGAAGGAGCCTGATATTGTAATAAATGGGAAGCAGAGTTCTGCAGTCCAATCTTTGGTCTGATTACACAAATTACAGCCAGGGCCCTGTTTTCAAAGGAATGTAACACACCCCAGGGAGGCCCCTGCGCTGTGGGCGTGTCTGCATTTCCTCCAACCCTCGCCCTCACGCTTGGGGCTGCCAGAGGAACTGAGGGCGCTGAGGGCCTTGTGCGGAATAATTACGATGCCTTGTCTAGGATTTCTGCCCTGGGAGCTTTGTGCAGGTGAGTTTACCTCGTGTTGAAGTCCTCTGGGGACTGCTGCGGGGAGGTTCTCCACCCTTCCCTGTGTTAAAGAACAGAGCGCACGCAGGCCTCTGACATTCCAGTAACAGTTGCGAACATTTCTAAGCACTAATGAGCCAAGCACTGTGTGTGGGATGGAGGAAGCCATGTGGATGAAAACTCCCTTTGCTGCCAAAGGCGGTGTCATTCATGCTCTGTAATCACCTGGGGGTCTGCGCTGCGGTCCGCATCCCTATCCTTCTTCCCCCACCAGCCTTCCCTTTCCCTTCCTTGCTCTCTGCCTGTCCTCCACCAACCTGCTCTGCTCTCCTGGCTTGCTGGGCCACTTTCCGTAATCTGCCTTTGCTCCCGCGTTTCTCTCCCATGCCACCCCTCCAGAGTTCAGTGACCGCACATCTGTTCTGCCCTGGGTGCGCTGCCCCAGCTGTGTCCCTCCCAGAGCGTCCTTAGCCTTCATCACCCGGTGTTAAATGATGCCTTGGCTTCCTTTTCAATTTACAAGCTTCTCAAGGGCAAGGCTGGTTCTTCTTTACATCGGTGATAGCTTGCGCAGAGGAGACATCCGGACAGTTCAGGAATCCTGTGTCTTCCCTTACGCATGGATATGTTCTAATGTTATTTTCTACTAGAAGCAGTATGTGTCCTGTATCAGCTGCCTGTCTGTCGTCATCTTATAGATTTAGGATCTTTATGGTTTTTCACTGGGCTATTTTGGTTTGTTCTTACCCAAACATCTCTCTGCCGTAGGGGCCCTGTTTACCTTGCTGGGGGCCCAGTTACTATGGGGCAGAGAATCAGAGGGTCCCTGACACTTGGCTTCTGGGGGCTGTGACCCTTGCTTTCCATTAACTGTAAAGTGAATGGTGATGCTGGTCTCTGTCCCGACCATCCTGGTCACCTTCTGGGTCCTGGTCCTTCCAGCCGTGCTGAAGGGCTACTGTTCTCTTACAACATCGCTCCTGTTCCTACCGCTCTGACCACATCACCATGGCTCCTCACCTGTGGGAGGCACGTGACCCAGCATCTTTCCTGGTCACCTTCCCCTCACCTCCTCTGAAAAGCCTTCTGCAATTCCTTCAGCTTCCTCCAGCAGTGCCCCCCCGCCCCCATGTAAAATAAACCGTGAAACTTTGGGTGAGTCCCCAGTGTGTGTCAACTTTCACTGTAGTCATTGCTTACTGGTCTCTATTTCTGCCAGATTGAAGAGGATGGTGTTCTCAGGCAGAAGAGGGTGGTATTCTCAGGCAGGGACTTAGCTAGTGCTGGTATGCACTGCTTCTTGATCTAGGAAATTAGCACATAAAGACTGAATGACTAACTCCCTCCCTTTTCCCCTACCTTCTTCCTTTCCTCCATCCCTCCCTCCCTTATTCATTCGTTTATTCATTCATTCACTCATTCCTTGAGACAAGATCTCACTGTGTAGTTCATGCTGCCCTTGAACTCACTATGTAGCTGAGACTGGCCTCAAACTCCTGGTGATCCTCCTACCTCAGTCTCCCACACGCTGGGGTAATTCCAGGCGTGTGCCATCACACCTGGCCTGTTTTTTAACTTTTTTAAATGACAGCTTCTTACCTTTAGTTCTCTCTTCCCCTATCTCTCCCACCCCCATTTGCTTCTCTCTTTCTTTTGAACAGTTGGAACTCAGGACCTTGCACATGCTAGACAAGCACACTGCCCCTGTGCTACACCCCAGGTGATGCCCGTGTTCTTTTACCTTTACCGTTATTGCACATGGCCTTGTTTCGTTGAAACATGGTGCTCTGTACCAAGCTGCTTTACAGGTGAGGGAATCTTAACCACCTGGCCTGCTTAAGCTAGACGGCGACTTGGCGCCTAGTCCTGCCTGTCTGGTGTGCTTTCCCCATCAGAAGTGTGCCTCTGTAGATGTGAGGAAAGCTGTACACCAGCAGGAAGTTTCTGGTGGCCTGGAGTAGCAGAGAGGCCGGACTTGAAGGCAGCAGGAAATAGCTTGGAGTCATCACTGCTGCAGACTGAGAGGACTTCAGAGACAAATGAGAACTGAGAAATAAAGTCCTTGCGCATCTCTTTTTTCTTTACCACTTCATTTCAGTGCTGTTTTCCCTGAGCACATTAATTTTCCTGGGTTTGAGACCATAGTCCCTTGACACACATGTGCTCAGAAATGCTTATAAATATCCCATTGTCACCTGCATAATTAACCCCAAGGAGGTGCATGTAGGAGCTGCTAATCTGTGTATGTCACCTTGCTAGAGATTCACCAGTCTCCAACCCAGACAAGCTGTTAATAAGTGTCAAACACCACGGGGTCTGCATGCTGGGGAATGCCCCAGACAGCACTCAGGGGCCAAAAATCTTTCTCTTGATTGCCAGGAATGAGTAAAGTTGAGAAATACCATTTTTGGAAGTGTTCACATGAAATATTCTTTGGGCAGGTTAAATTTTATTAGTTCAGGATAATGCAAAGTGACTTAATTTAGAGAATTGTAGGAAAATTTAAAAACATTACTGAAGCTTAAACATAACATATTGCACAGAACTGACAAGGGGTCTATGGTAATAGATTTAAAAGCAACAATTAACATACCACTTTGTAATAGAGTGGCTCTAGATTGCTTCAGGGGTGCACTCTGGCAATAGTTGGGCCCTTAAATTCCTCACATAGCCAAACTTTAATTTGAATAAACTTGGAACATTTTTTTTTTAATGCCCTTGCTTTGCTAGGCAGGCCCTTTAAACCTTCAAAGGTACAGATCTAAGGCTACCCCACCTATGAGTTAGTGTGCTCTGCATTGAGGACATCCTCCTACCCTTCCAGCCTGTGAATTTTGTATATGTGCTGGGTGTAACCATGTCTGGCAGCCTTCAAGATGTAGGAAAATGCATTCCCCAGCCTCAGAGGTTTTCCCAGTAGAATGTAGGACAGGCAAGCTGGCATTTAGCCCCGGAATAGCCCCATCAGAGTCCAGGCTTTGGAATCAGGCAGCTGTGCCGTGTACCAGTGGGGTGAGTGTGTTCTTGATCTGTTAGGCTGCAGTGTCTTGATCTGTATGGTGGGAATGAACGTACCTCCCAGGGTTGTCCCAAGGTAGAGCGACGTGAGGGATAAGTGTTCACCTTTGTCTGTCTCCTTTTGACGTGCTGAAGAAACAACATGGATATAAACAGCCTGGGCAACTTGGGGACTTCATGAGACCTCGTCTCAAATTTGAAAAGCAAAATAAAACATAAAAGAGGGTAGGAATACATACAGTTCAGTGCAGAGGCTCTTGGCTCAATCCCTAATCCCCAGTACCACCTCCACCACCAAAAGACACTACCTTAGAGGAGGCACGTGTTATGTGCTGTGGGAGCACAGAGATGTGGACAGGCACGGGGACCAGTGAGGGTGCTGTCTGGGCAGACATCAGGGAGGAGGCTCTGTATGAGCAGGGCACCAGTGTGCTTCAGTAAATGCTCACTGAGGCTGAAAGTGTGCCAGAGATATTGCTGAGCTCTGGGCTACAGGAGTGATTCAGCGCAGAGAACGCCCATTCCCTCCAGGAGCCTGCACCGCAGTGGGAGAGGGAACAAGGCATGCACACCCCTGGGTGTGTAAGCACACTGGGGTCAAGGGGATCGGGCAGGTTCTTGGATCATCCAGTAATTAAATTCGGCCAGAAGATCAGGTGGATGTGTGAGGTGTTGGGGTGTGTGAGGCCAGAGGGAAGGATACACAGACTTGGGGAAGGTGCTTGGCTTCTTTCCAAAATTGCCTGGCAGCAGTGAGTAGCCCGAGGGAGCTTACTGTATTTTTAAAAATACTCTTTTTCTAACTGTAATATCTATTCATTATAGAAAACATATGCAAAATTAAAAGTAAACAAGAAATAGACACTCCTTGCTCTGTACTCAGAAGTTCATATTCTAGCTTTGGTATTTGATTGTTTCTCAGGTGGACGTAGTTGTGATCATACTATAGTACAGTTTAGCTGTCTGCATCTTCCACATACTATAGAGTATTTTCTCAAGTCTCAGAAATAATATTTTTCTGGCCAAGTGATGGTCAGTCAAGAGTATGAGACATCAGGAATTTCACGTGCTTTTTCCTTCAGCTCAGTCAGTATGCTGTTTCAAAGTTCTTCTTGGCAAAAAGAATGACTGTTAGCATCTTCATGGAGAAAAACATCTTTGCATCTAGATTACTTCCTGCTGTGACATTTGCGCCATCGTGTTTCCTGTTTGAGGGCTGGACATTTCCAAAGATGTTTGAAGGTGATTGTCAGAGTCCTTTCAAAGCTCACTCTGACCGGAAAGGTTAATTAAATCTTCATGTGTCCCTGGGACAGCTGAGGGCCTTGGGGAGGGTGGGTTTGAGGTGTGAAAAGTCGAGGGAGTCACAGCCTGAGCCTCCCCTCCGGCGGTGGCCGTTCTGGGCAGGAGTGGCAGGGCGCCGCTCAGATGTGAGGCGTGCTGTGCCCTCACACGTGGTGAACTGTGATGGGCCAGCAGGCAAGAGCCAATTTGTTGCTGACTCTGATATATTTGGAGTCCTCTTTGTCCTGATGTTGTAATTGTTAAATATCAATGTCCCCTGTTGGATTGGGTTATCTGAGCTCTCCATCCACACTAACATTTTATGTACTAATTATTGTTTAATTAAAGTCTACAGAATGTGAGGCTTTTAATTCTGTATCATAAGAAGGAGGGAGAGGGGGCTGGGCAGGGCTACAGTATCAACCGAGAACGTGGCCCCTGAGCCAGTGTAGCTGCACCAGGTGGGGACAAACTCAGGCTGGCAGCGCGGGGTGCAGGCCCGGCCAGAGACGTGGCCTCTTGGTCATGATTCGGATCCTCCCCTGGCCGCCGTGAGCCCCAGGGCTGGCTGTTCAGGCTGCCTCTGCTTGTCCCCCTCAGGAGAACCCCTCTCTTGCTTTTCTAAAATAGGTGCATATGTGTGTCATCCTGTACAGGCCAATCTTCTCCGTGTCGTTTCCTCTTTAGTCCCTGTGCTGCTGAAGCAATACTGGCAGTCTCTTATTTTAAATATAACATCAAACAATTATTTTTAGGTCTATCTAGGAGGCGGCAATTGAAAGAAAAGGCAAGGAAGGATGGAATCAAAAGTCAGACTGAAAGTTTCCTCTCGACATTGTTGAAGGCAGTGTGCGGCTCAGGGCAGGTGCTCGGCATGGGAGGCTGATGGGGGGTGTGTGGGAGGGAGGGAAGCCTGTTTTCTTGAGGAGTGCTCCGCCTTGTGACAGAGGGAGGACTTCTCCTTACTGTGCTCCAGAGCCTGTCCTTTGGAAAGCATCCTGGTGCTGGCTTTTGCGGCCTGCAGTCCTGTCCCTCAGCCCCACGAGCCTGAGCTGCCGCATGGCCATGGGAGCAGGACGCTGGCAGATGTGCAGCTGCGCCCTGACCTGACCCCGGTATTAGACTATGTATTAGCTTCCTCGGTTGCCTTAATAAATTACCATGAGGGGTAGCTTTCACCAACAGGCGTTTATGTCTTAGTCTGGAGGGTAGACTTTCCAAATCAGGATTTGAGCAAGGCCGTGTTCCCGCTATAGGCTCTGTAGGAGAAGCCTTCCTTGCCTTTCAGATTCTGGTGGCTCCGGGTGTCCCTTGTCTTGTGGCTACTTCAGTCCAGACCTGCCTGTGTGTTCATCAGTCTCCTGCTCTTTTTATGTCTTTGCTTCTTTCTTTCTCTTATCCAAGGACTTTTCTCATTTGATTTGCAGCCTGCTTGTATAATAATCCAATATGATCTCATTTCAGTATCCTTAATTATATCCCCAAAGACCCATTTTCTCAGTAAGGTCACTTCCGCAGGTTCGAGGAATTAAGATAAGGACTTAGGTTTTTAGGGAGTACCGTTCAGTTCCTCCAGCCCAGAGGTTGGCTGTGCTTTCAGGGCGCGAGTAAAGGGTCCGCTCTGACATCGTGCTTTGTACCGAAACTCGCGTACACACGGGGGATGTGATCTCTGGCCTAGCCTTTTGGCTTTGGGACATCACTTCCATTTTAGGAGAAGTTCCCCCAGGAGGTGGGCCTCGACCCTGGCATCTGATACCAGGACCTCCACAGTGTTGGGACCCAGATGCCCTTGAAGGGATAGCATTTGAAGCTCCCATATAAGGGTGGTGTGGCTTCTAGCTGGAAGTCTCTTTGTGCCTGAGACAGGCAGGTGAACTTGGTGGTGGAGATGGTAGCTACGATTGGAATTTTGTGCTAAAGCAGAGTGAATGCCTGTAAACCACAGAGATAGAATGATCACGCAGGAAAGGGCAAGCTGATTTTAGATACAGTGTTTTATAAACACTTGATGTGTGAAAGCGCACAGTATAATTTAAATGAGAAGCTGGTTTTGGAGGTCACTGGGGAGGCCAGCTATGGATTACAGTTTAGCATTGACAAGGTAAAGTTGCTCCATCTTGGAGCAGCAGTGAGGCGTATTTCTCCTTTTGCTCTCTTCAGATCAACACGGTTAAGTATTTCACTCCAGATTGTCAGTGCTCTTCTGTCTTTTCCAGTCTGTCCTGTGGCTTCCTTTATGCCGGCGCCCCATGCTTTCCTGTCCTCAGACCACCTCAGTGCCTTGGGAAGATGGGCGTGACTGCCTGCGGATCTCAGTGAAGGTCTCACAGCGCCTCCATCCAAAGGCTTAGAATGTGCAGAAGGACTGGCCTTCTGGGACTGTATTTCCTCTCCCCACCACGGGAAAGAGTGCCCGGCTGCTCTGTGGCTGTGTTCCAAGTGTGTCAACCACTTGCTGGTTTCCAGTTCCCCAAGAGCAGAATAATCTTGGGTAAACATGGCCGTTGGAAAAAAACAAATATTTGCCTTGGCATCATCTCCCAAGAGTCTGGCCCCTTGCGTGCTGCTGGACAAAGTAGAAGGGACACCAGTGGCCATAGCATCAGATACTATATCTAGTTAAAAAGTGAGAAGTATATAAATAGAGGCCATTTAAAAGGGAACGCCCCTCACTCTGTATTTTTCCGTCTTTGTCTTTCTAGCCGTCCCCGTATGTCCCCAGACAAGACTCAATACCCCATTGCCTTTCATTTCAGTTCTTTCGGACCAGGGCTTCTTAACCTTGCTTGCCCTGTTGACATTTTAGCCTAGATGTTTGTTAATTGTGTAGAGTTCCTCATGCTCTGCAGAACATTTGGTGATGCCCTTAACCTCTATTGCTGGATACCTTTCCCCCGCACCATGGCCTCTGATACTGTCTCTAAATGATACTGGATGTTCCCTTGGGAGTACAAAAGCCCCTGTTGAGAAGTGGTGGTTTAAGGCAGCCCTCCTGGACAGTGCTGTTCTGGTGCCGTTCAGGTCTTTCTGAGTTTGGTGGTGGCAGGAGAATCTACGTGTAGGGAGAGGTATGTTTGGGTCTCCTAACCTTGGTCACCTTCCAGCCTAGCTTCAGTCACCCTGGCCGTGGATGTGGTTCTCACAGAGACAAGGGCAGCATATGAGAAAAAAATCGACATTGCCTGTTGCTTTAGTATAAGCTTTTTTTCCCTACTGGGCGTGTTGCCATTCCTCTGGTGGTTTTGAAATGGGGATGCCAGTCACACGAAGATGGGCTTGACACTTGGCACCTTCCACTTGCTCACTGCCTCAGCTGAGCTAGCAGAGCATGACGGGAGTCTATTGCCCATCATGCCTGTGAATCAGTCAGACTTACCTTGTGTCACCGGAGGGGAAGGTGCTGAACCTCAATGTCAAGGGGACATGCCGTGTGGGCACATACAGTTCCTGGGCCTTCTCAAGTGTGACCCTGTGTGCGTTCTGCCAGCCAGCCCTGCTTCTTCAAAAACCTTTGAGAAAAGCCTCTCCCTTTGGAACTCTCCATCCGCTTTTAAGGCCTTGAGCATTTTAACCATTTAAAAAAATGGCTCCGCGTTTAGTTGTTGAAGCAGTGTCTTACTGACACAACCAGTTAAAAACAGTACTTTACCTTCCTGTGCTACCTCCTTATTTGCTGATGTGTAGCTTTTTCTTGGAACTTTCAAGCAGAAAAGTATAGCAAACCAGATGGACCGCTCCCCAGTTTCTGTGATGGTGTGAGGGTTCTTTTCTCTCCTTCAGTTATTTGAAAGTAAATCCTCAGCATCACACCATTTCATCTGTACATTTTAGAAGACTGGAACTATTTTCTTAAATGTAAATGCCGTACTCTTTAGAAATAAGTGAGCCTCAATATTCCTCCGAATTGTATATTATGTATAACATTTCCATTGCCTTTGGTCGCTGTGGCTTCTAGATGTCTCCTTGTCTCCTCTGTCCTGCCTCTTCAACGGATCGGGTTGCCCCCTGGCAGGACGGATGTGGGGAACCACCCTTCCTCCTCCCGCGTCCTGTGAGTGGTGTGTGGAGGTGCTGGGCCTGTGCGGTCCTCTGGTAGGAACCTCATGATAGGTCACAGCGCACAGTCCTTCCTCCAGGGAAATCCTGAGAGGGCAAGTGCCCTGGATTGCCTGACAGACTCTCCCCACCTGACTGCCCACGGGTGGGCTGCTCTCAGCCCTCCCCACTTCAACGAAGCCTTCTGAACCTTTCTGTGCCAGAAGAAAGTACATGAAAATGCACCACCTGTGACCTCAGGGGTTGCGCAGTGACAAGGCCAAGCCAGAATGCCACTTCCTGATACTTTCACTGTCCATGACTTTCATGGCCCTGCCTTTCCTCTGTCACTGTTACCTCGACAGGGTCTGTGGGTGGACAAATGGGACCTGATTCGCGGCTGCCATGACCAAGTCTTATGCTGACCATACCCCTCCCGGTTTTAACCTGGAGGCTCCTCCCCAGCCTTGCGCTGTCCTCTTCTGGCCAGTACCTGCCTGCACCAAGGAGCTTGGCTTCCTGCTCATAGGCCACCCAGTCCCTCTTCCCAGAGGTGACAGCTTTGTGTCCAGTAGGAGAACCTGTTAACAACTGGCACCCACGTGGAAACCTTATTTTCTGTGGAAGATTTTCCTTCCTGGCAGTAACCAGCCCCTCACGGGGTCCCCGGAAACTGTGCCCCATCTGACACTTACTGTCCCCTCTGAGCGCAGCCCCTCACTGTCTCTTTGACCTCGCTGCCACCTCTCTACAGAAGCTCTGTACCTCCTGTCTGTCCAGCACGCTGCCTGCTCTTCCGGCATTACCTGGCGCCACCTCTGGGCAAGCACAGCTGCCTCATTCCCTTACCTGGAGCTCTGGGGGATGCAGACCACGTGGCCTCCTCTGCTCTCAGGTTGCCCAGGCCTCTGGATGGCCAGCACGTGGAAGGACCCCCCACCGCAGCTTGTCGCTCTTTGCACATGGCAGCGTTTTGGGGGTCTGGTGAGGATGTGCGGCACCCCCACTTCTCCTCAGCAGCACACTTGCCTCCTGTTTCTGGGGACCCAGGTCCCTGGGGTACCTCCTCCCTCAGTGAGTGCTGCAGGCTGGAGAAGAGCGCCCAGTGTGGAGGAGATGGCTCCCTCCAGGCTCCAGTGCTCCTGCCTCAAGAGTCCTCTCCCCTTCCGTGGCGTGGTTCTCGCTTTCTGTTTGCTCCTCCCTTCAGAGAATGAGCCGAGTGCCCGAATCTCTAACAGGAAAAGGGACCTCTGGGGTCACCCTGAAGAGGGCGCTTCACTGTTCCTCTGTACGGGTGAGCACGTAGTGGCTACAGGGGCAGACGCTGCCCATGTGTGGGTTCCACACCGTTTACCTCGGCCCTCTGGTAAGGAGGGACGGTGGCAGGGAGACAGCTCTTCCTGGAGCCCACACCCTGAAGGTAACTGAAGGGACCACCAGTGTGAGTCCTGTGAGACCCCAGCACTTTGACACGTGCAGTGCCGTCGGCCTTCCCATCTCCATGGTGGCTTCCAGGGCTGGCTGTTTCTGGGGGTGGGGGGTGGGGGCAGAAACTGGGAGTCGAACCCAAGGCCTTTGAATTGAGTTATATCCCTAGCCTCTTAAAATAAAAATTTAAAACAGGATCCCACTAAATTGCTAAGTTGGCCAGGCCGGGTTTAAACTTGTACCTCCGCTTCCCAGAGCGCTGGGATTACAGGTGTGTTCTACCATGCCTGGCTTTGGCACTATGCTGTTCAGGTCTCTCAGAACATTTTATACAGAGTTGGTGCTTCGTAATTCTCCTTACTGAGCCAGATCTTTTAGCCTTTAACTTCAGTTTGAAGGGCTTTTTATTAGTACATATTTGTAGCACATAATGATTAGATCCATCACGAGTAGTTGGCACATGTATATAACACATCTGAATTTTTTTTTTTTTTTTGTCTTTTTCAGACAGGGTCTCACTGTGCAGTTCAGGCTGGACTTGAGCTCACTTTGCAGCCCAGGCTGGTCTCGAACTCACAGCCTTCCTGCCTCAGCCTCCGGATTGCTGGAATTACATGCATTTGCCACCATGTTCTGCTATCTTAATTCTTTTTATGTCACTTTTCTCTCCCTTTTTCTTCCCTCCACCTTTTGGTTTCCTTCCTATTTGCAAAAGATCATTTTAGCATTTAACCTCAGCTTGGAATCCTTTTTAAAAACTGCTGTTTTTCCTTGTGTATAGATAATGAATAGTTGACATTTTCACTTAGTTGAGGTGAGAGTGTTGCAAATCTGAAGTTTAGTTTATGTACATTTTTGTCTCTCTGAAATCAGGACCGTTCATTCTTACGTTGTGGCATGGTTTATAATCCGTGGCACTGTATAGTTGAAGGAATAAGGCATTTTCGTTGTAGTTGTGAAGATATGTGTGGCTGTAGGGACCATTCTGTTTCACTCACCCTCTTCTATTTTTTTTTTTTTAAGAGCAAAATATATTTATTGAGGGAAAGAAAGCTTCCATCCAAGAGAGAAACACAAGGGGGTCGGAGTGGGTTGCCAAGGGCCTTGCCCTTCCCAGCGAGGTGAGGTTTTCTTTCCTAAAAAGGTATCTGCAATCCATATCTGTTTATCTTGCCAGCCTGTACCTCCTCCAAATACGGGGAGCTCTTCAGAAAATTGGAGATTCTGGTATAGTAGTCTAAATGAACACTTCTGAATCATCAATAAGGTGTAAAAGTTTCTTAGTCTGTGTTACAGGCTGGTGTACTTTGAAGCATTCAATAAATGTGAAATATTTTTAGAAACCTAAAATACAAGCCCACTTAAAAACATGAGATGCAACCCTTGTAAATCATTTTGTCAGAACTGTTCTGCGGCTTTCTGTGTATTTATTCTTGGTTGTCTGTACCTGTGTCACTCGGGACCAGTTGCAGACAGGCACAGGCAGGCCACCTTCTGGGGGGTGCTAGGCTAGGTAATGGAGGTTTTACTTAATTCATCAATTTCTATGGAATCATGACCCTGAAAAAAAAAGCAACAACTCAATCCAGTTTTTCAGGTCCTTGATGACCACTAAGAAAATATAGCTGGGAGATACCCTGAAGTCCACTGATGTTTAGAGGTCAGGCAGAAATATTTGTATGACTTATAGACCTATAAAGAAAATCAGTGCTCAATCTGCAGTTTAACTGGATGTTCATTATTTTATCCAGTGAAGACCAGTAGTAGGTAGCTGGCTCCCAGGTTGCAGAGATTGATACCTAGCCTCCCCGGTCTCAGAGCAGAACCATGGCTTGGAATATATTCCTAAATTATTATGTGAAATCCTAGAATCGCAAATCCTAACAGTCAGGTGTAGCTTTATCTTCCTCTAATAGATTTAAAAATGTGGATTGGGAATTGCTTTCTCAATAGCAGTCTCTTTGGGGATCTTGTGATATTTTAGGCTGTGATTGTCTTAAATGGAACACTTAAATGTTTAAACTTAAATATTTACATCTGAATGAGAACTGGCCAAAACCATGTGGGGAAGTATACAAAATAGTTCAGTGAAGATTTTGAAGGGAATTAATTTTCACTTTGGGGATCTGTTTAAATAATGATAATTACAGAGACTTGGCATGAAGCATGTTTATGTTGTGAACAGGGGGGTGTAAGTTTACATTGTCCTAGAAATATCACGTACAATTTGATAGTCCCTGTGGGCACATAAAGAAGTGAAGCTGCTTTTCATATATTTTGTTTAAATTGGTAATCCAAACTACATTAAAAAACATAACATCAGAATCACTAATGAGGTGTTCCACGTTACTTTCCATACTAAGTATTTGAAAACTGTGTGTACTCCGTGGTCATCACAGATGGACTGCGGAGGACTAGCTCCCTTCCAGTGCTCAGTCATGGTGGGTGGCAGTGGCTGTCGCACAGGGCAGCCTGGAGAACCCAGTGGATAGTTGTGATAGTTCTTCACATAATTACCTAAGTGGTTTGATACTTGAATTAGGCTTTGATCCAAAATGATTTTCTAGTGATTCAGAGTTACCTCGAGGGGGAGGGGCAGCACAGACCATCTGGACAATGTATCCTTCCTGAAGGCTTTAAGCCACTTGCAGAAGGGCTTTTTATCTTTTAAACAGGTGAGTCCAGTGGGTGGGCTCCGAGGGCCAGAGAGAGTTCACAAACACTGCTGTACTGATGCCCACAGGACAGAGACCAGGAATTACAGTAGATGCAAGCTCAAAGAGGACGTGTGTTCTTTTGTTTTTCAAGATATTGGAAGGAATAAAAAATTATATATATAAATATATTAAACATAATTAACTAAATATATAAATATCCTTAGATTAAATTTAAATCAAATTAAATGTACAGCTATATAATAAATTATATGTATATTAATTTTACTCTTGATAAAGAACAAGTAGGGACTGAGTTCCTCTGGTCAGAGGAGGTGGTGCTAGCAATGGGGGTGACTGGCATGCGGGGAAAGGAGAGCAGCCATGCAAGAAAGAGCCTAAGCAGGTGGGGGGGAATGTGGAGCCCTGAGCCCTGCTTTCCTCCCCTTGGAGGAGCGGTGTCCTGTCCAGGGTTACCTGGCTGGCCCTGCACTGTCACTCAGGCCTGCCGAGCCTGCGTTCGCCCCGCTGTGCCGTCTGTGTGTCCAGGGAACTCAGGAAACTTGATGGCTGCAAATTCATTTGATGAACATTTGCTCTGTTTTATTTCTAAGCAAAAACAGCTTCACTGTGCTTTCTGTGGTTAAAAATGCTAGTTATATAAAATATTCATATTTAAATCATCATTTGTGTGACATTTGCTTCAAACTTGCTTTCCGGTGAGGTCGCAGGGAGGCAGTCAGGGCAGGTCTGGATGCGGGCAGAGTGCCCAGGAGGTGATGTCAGAGCTGAGTGAGCAGTGAGATGCCCCTCGGCTCGCCACGGGGTTACCTGATGAGCCCGTCCTGGTTGAAATGCCGTAAGTAACAAAAGCCGTGAGTACAGCAGCCCATGGGACATCACAGCTCAGCCTCACCACCTTAAACGTGCCCGCATGTTAGCCTCCAGCTGAGCATCGTACTGTGTGACCCTGGTCTGGGAGAAGATCCACATTTTAAGTAGAGTTTCTACCAAATGCTTAGGGCTTTTGCACCATACTAGGTAAAAAAGTATAAGTCAAATTGTTATAATACAAGGACCATCTGTATGCACAGTTTCATTACAACAGTTTCCGTTTTTATATATTTGGCTTTTTTATTTTTCGGCAGTAGTAGGGATTGAACCATCTAATGGATGTTCCACACGGAAAATGTGGTGCAGAGACATGGCAAGGGTAGGTCTGTAGTAGGGATTGAACCATCTAATGGATGTTCCACATGGAAAATGTGGTGCAGAGACATGGCAAGGGTAGGTCTGGAGGCCACTTTCACAGAGGTTTCCTGCTTAAGTGAGCGGAAACCACACATGCCCATGTGTGTGCCCGTGAGCTGTACCAGCTCTGTGAAAGACCCTGAAAGCTACCTGTTAAGAGGATCCAGCCACGCGTGTGCATGCGGTGTGAGGATGGGGTCAGGGAAGCTCGCCCCTTGGCGAGCAGTCTCTGTGTAGGTTCTGCTGTCACCGTCTCACAATGCTGTGTGTACAGTGGATTTGAAAGAAAGCATGGCACCATGAGTTGTGTTAAACAGGGAAACCTCTGAGACCCATGAAAATTCAGAGATGAGCAGCCTGGTGTGGTGGCACGCACCTGTAATCCCAGCACTCGGGAGGCTGAGGCAGGAGCATCATTGCAAGTTGGAGGCCAGCCTGGGCTAACAAAGTGAGCTCAAGGCCAGCTTGAACTGCATAGCGAGACCCTGTCTCAAAAAGACCAAAAAAAGTAAACTAGAGATGAGCAAGCATAGAAGAAGCAATGAGGGACAGAAAGCTTAGAGAAAGGGGGACTTGGCATGACAGAGAAGGGACAAGAGGGAACATAAGGAGAAGAATTAAATCTCACAGCATCTCGGGGGGGGGAGAGGACACTTCAGTGATGAAAGCCCAGTTTATTGGGAAGTGTTTCGGTTTTGCGTGAAATGAGCCATCATGAATATGCATACGAAGCCGTGTGAGGGAGAGAGAAGGATTCAGCTTTTTGAGAAATACACTAGTTGGCAATTTTTGAGGATTTCACATGCTAGGAAAGAGTAAGGGGGTGAAATTACTTTTGAAGATGAATTCTGAGGGTTACAGTAGCTACTGATAAGGGCTGTGTGGGGACAGGTTCTTATTAATCAAAAGCAAACATCCTTGATTTCTGCCTTATGTATAACTGAGTTTCTCACTTGGTCCTGGTTAGCCAAAGCATCATCTCCAGGATCCCATGTTCTTGTGATACTTGTCTGAAGTTGCCAAGGGACAGGCACTTTCCACGGTGGCCTGTGGGTCTTCATGTCATTTTTAGGTTGTTAGATGCTGTCTCAGTTACTTTTCCCTTGTTGCTGAGACTAAATACCTGATGCCTAAAATTAAGGGAAGGGAAGGTTTATTTAGCTGGCAGTTTATAGAGGTTTCGGTCCATAGTCAGCTGGCTCCAAGCAGGGTGGCTGAGGGGCAACAGTTCATGGCAGTGGAAGACAGCAAAAGTGAAAAAGGTGGGGAGAGCAAACATCTTTTCCTCCCTCATATTGTAAGCAGGCTACCACCCCCTAGGATGAGGGCAGCACTGGCACTATCTCTGTGCCCTCCTGTTGCACAGGATGAGGATGTTTGCAAAGTGAGGACCTTGGCCTCCTGCTGAGCGTAGTTAACTTCTGAACTTGTCAAGTTGACGCAATGTATCAAGCATTACAGATGCTGGCTCTTAGCAGGCTCTGAAGACTAAGAGTCTGATCGTGTTCCTAAGTTGGATGCCCTAACTTCTAGCTGCAGATCCTAGACTGTTCCCTTACAGATGGCAAGGTTTCTGTGGCTTGGGATACCCAGGTGATTTACTGTTCCAGGAGGTTAGACTCTCTCTTCTTGTCCTTTGGTTGGATCATGCCGCTATGGAAGCTTACCCTGAGGTCCTAGTGGGGAGGATCCCCAGAGTTCAAGGTCACAATGGCAGAGAAAATAGCAGTGGGGAAGATGTGCCTTCGCATGGTCAGTTCCCGCAGTGTGGGCCAGGGGACCTGATTCTGGGCCACCCTTGTCATTCCCAGGGCCGAGCCAGCCCAGTCCCTCTGAACCTCCTCAGACTCTGCCCTGCAGTGAGGAACCCCCTAGGAGGCAACAGAATTGAATGCCATGTGCAAAGAGCCCCAACACCTACACTGTCCCGTTGTGAGCACCCCACACCAGAGTGGTGGTTCTCTTGTTACAACTGCTGCACCAACTTCCACATGTCCTTACTGCCTGCAGTCCCTAGTTTCCATTAGAGTTCACTCTTGGTGTTGTAATTTTGTGGGTTTTGCCAAAACATACAGTGTAGCGCCAAGTACACACCATGATAGTGCCGTGCCAAATAGTCTTGCTGTCCCTACAGTCCTGTGCCTCCTGCCCATTCAGCGGTCTTCTTCTCTAGACCTGCAGCTGCTGGTCTTCTGACTGCCTCCACAGAGTTACTATTGCCAGAATGCGCAGATCCACGCTTTCATTTGCTTTTCTTACGGCCTGATAGCTTGTTTCTTTTCAGCCCTGGCCTGTATTCTTTGTATACTTGCAGCTTCTTGCTCTCTGTGCTATCCCCTCCCCCTGCCCTCCCAAACACTCAAGAATGGATGAGTCCCACCACTTCTGAGCATCAGGTTCCGCTCTTGATACTTTGGTGACGGTGCTGATCCACAGTGTCCAAGCTGGAGAAAGGGACTGTGTGAGACTAATGGATAGATGGGCAGATTTGTTTGTTTTGTTCGCCAGCTGTTAAACTTTACAAAGCCTTTTTTTGCTTTGGAGAAAAAGGTAGACCTACATATGAAGCAATCAATTTCCATACCAAAAAGACCTGTATGTAAGGAGACCAGCTTTATGCAAAGGAGTGAAAACTGGCCAATCCCTTAGAAAGGAGCGGAAGGCTTTACTTTAGACCTTGAAGTACCTGGCAGAATGGTCACAGAGGTAGACAGCTCTGAGGCAGCATCCTTTTCCTATCCCAGTTACGTGGAGTTATTGATTGTGCAAGATATAATAAGTTCTTTCAGGCATTTATCGAGCACTTCATGTGCATTTCAAGTTGTGCTCAGAGCCGAGGATACAAATATGGGAGAAGCCGCCCATGGCCTCTGGGAGCTTACAGTCTAGTGGGAGAATGCAGATATTTAAATTATTTTTAATTTTGCAGAAATTAAGATATGGTGGACAAAGTGTCCTTGGAGCAGGCGGACTTCGATGGGCAGCCAGATGAATAGCAATGTAGGGAGGTCATTCTCAGCATAGAAGAGCAGTCATCAAAGGCCCTGTGGGAGGAAACAGCTCGGGGAGACCTGGACCTGAGTCCCATGGGCTCATGGGTGCTGAGGCGTGCACATCCAGGGCAAGTGAGGAGGGAGGTGATGAGGGGCACGCTGGACATCCTTGAGCCCTCTAAACTTGGCCTTGACTGATGAAGACTGAACACTCACCCCAAATGACCATCCTGGCCAGTTACTGTTATGGAAGAAGGGAGCTGGCAGGCCAGTGAGACCAGCAGGACTGATGTCCTAGGCGGGGACAGATGGGGGTATCCAGCCAGGAGTTGGGAATCGCCACACAGGAGCCCCAGCCTGTGAGCATCTGTGTGAAGGAACTGGAGAAGGAGAAGGATGCAATTTAATTTTTCTGAACAGATGCAGTAGAATTGGACATTCTTAGAATTAAACACTATTTTGCTCTTTTCCTCCTCCATCTTAGAGAGGAGAAAGAAGATTCAAAATTTTTCTAAAATGTATCAGCAGATTTTATCAGAGTAAATTTAGTATAGCAAAAAGTTTTCATTCCTATGAAGGTATTGCAACATACCTTCTCAGGGTTATTATAAACCTTGTATTCAGAATGTTAAATATAAATTAGTAGAGGGTGTTTCTTTACGTCTGCATTCCATATTTAGTTACTTCTTCAGCAAATCAGTGCTGAGAGCTTTTTGGTGGAGTTGTCACTTCCTAAAATCTGAGCTTGTTCTTTCTTCTTTCTCTGAAAGGAAGCCCTCTGAGTAGCTCTGATTAATTGAGCTTCTTAGTCATTGGAATGTGAGTTAATTAAGCTTTTGTTGAGAACAATTGGCTGTAATAACGTACTGAGTATGGTAGTTGGTCTGTAGACAAAGTTTCTTCGAGCTCACAAATTACAATGAGAAATGTTCCTCCTCATTTTATTGGGGGGATTGTAAGAGATGGGGAGTCTGCTAGGAAGAAAATAGGAAAAATTAAACTTCTTTGGGAAATGAGAGTAAACATTTCAAAGTAAATTTTAAATGTAAAACTGTAGAATGTGTATTTTGGCAGTTCATAAAACGAGTTGATGGTGCATTTCAGAACAGCTTATTTACTTGTTGTGTTCATGTAGTCAAATATTTATGGAGCATGCTGGTCCTTGGCGCTGTTCCAGGACCGGGGATGTAGGAATGGTTCTGTCCCGAGTAGTGACTGTGTTCTCACGGCATTTACATTCTACCTATACATGCTGCTAATTGATTTTTTTATTATAACTGCTTTAAAGATTTCAAGAGAAAGGGCAGTGAATTATAGAACAGTAACGAATTCATAGCACCTCCTTTTTTTGAGTGTGGAAAGCAGAAAATGATGGATTGAAAAAAGCGTGTAATTATAGCACTCACCCCGCCTCCTAGTGAGCACACACTCTATACCGCTTTGCAGCAGCAATCATTGGTGCTATTAACTGATTAGTTACAAGGGCTTCGCGTAGCTGTTTAATTATGAGGGGTGCAAAGTGAGCCTGCAATCATTTGCATAAAAGAAAGAATTATAACATTATTTTCCAGTGTTGTAGAGGCCACTTGTCCTAAAATCTTGCCCACAAAAGTAAAGAGATCTGTGTTTGAGTGATTGGAACCACTTACCATAATTAACACGAGCACACGAAAACATCTAAAATGTCCTACATGGAGAAACGCCTTGAATTTTGTATGTATCAGCATGTCCCACGTATGTATTGAGAATGTTTTACTGCTTGTAACAAACACCTCTTACTAGTTTGTTAGAATGCTGTATTTAGAGGAATAAGATGGGATTTTTGGAGCTTAACTTCTAGGTAGGACCCTTTTCTTTTTCCTGTGCAAAGGATGAGATGACACACTGTTATTGCTCCCCTCCCCCATTCCCACGCCTCTCCTCTCTCTCCTCCTCCTTTCCCCCTCCTTCCCTCCTCCCCCTCCCCTCCCCATTTCTCTTCCTCCCCCTATTCCTCCCTTTCTTCCTTTTTTTCTGCTGAGACAAAGCCTTGCTGTGTGGCCCAGGCATAGAGTGTCTTATCTCCAAAGTAGGCTGTTGATGTTTTCTGCTTGCTCCTGATTGAGGTCCCTTTGGTCCTGGCCCAGCACCCAGCCTATTAGTGGAAAGCCACTGAGGGGAAGCTCTGCACAGAGAATTGGGCCTCTCCCCTTGGAGTCAGACATCTCCCCGCTGCACAGAGGTGGGCTGTACTCTCTGAGCTGCACTTTCAGTGAAACTGTTACGGTTTGTGTCTAGAAGTCTCTGCTGAAGCCTCATGCAGTCACAGGGCAGGCTTCTAGAAGTTTGTGATTGATTCCTGTTCCCAGTGCTGGGACTATGGGTGTGAGTGCTACACCCACCCTAGAGCAGGTGGCCTGCATGCCACGTAAGGGAGGGAAAGAAACTTGCTGTCCCCTCTATTCCCCTTTTAGCTCTTGTTGCTTTTTGCTGTCTTCCGCTACCACAAGCTGTTGCTTTGGAGCCAGCTGATTACAGACCGAAACCTCTACAAACTGGGAGCTAAATAAACCTTTCCTCCCTTAATTTTGAGCGTCGGGTATTTTGTCTCAGCACTGAGAAAAGTAACGTAGACATGGTCCTGAAGGTTTCCCTGAAAACAGAAGACATGTGCGTGGCAAATGGTGGAAGTTTGAGCAGGTTAGGAGGCTTTCGTCTTTAATAAGTCTCCTCTTCTGACCTCTCCCCCTCTCCCCGTGTGGCTGTTGAAGAATGCTTTGGTTTATTTCTTTGCTCTTTGGGTTGTATGATCTTGAGTGATTTGTAATAAATGTGTCAAGTATTCTTGTTAATGTCAAGTCACTAGTACAGTCTGCTTGTTCTTAGCTAAACCCAGTGGATCTTCTCTGCTGCATTGTGCTTCATGTTTTACAAGCATGTTTTTTAACTTGGGCCCTGCGAGCATGAGCATGGGGTCCAGCTGGGCTATTGTCCCACTTTTATGCACATGCAGATGTGCAAAGTACGGGTGCGGTCTTACACTGTTGGCTGCCTTTTAATGAAATGTTGTGCTAAGCATATTTTTGGCTACTCGAGATCTGCAGCACAAAGGGAGGTCTCAGGCATGGGGTGTCACATGCTTTTCAGATGCCCTTCAGCTTGGACCCCCATTCCCATGGGAGTGATGTCAAATCAAACATGGAGAACAAGAGTCCATAAAACCCTCACCATGGAAAAGCATCTGCGTGGTCTCAGTTAAATTCCCCGGGGTGTGTGCCCCTTCTTGGGATTCAGGCATTGCGCTAAGAACTTTACCTGACCTCTCTCATTTCCTCCCCACAATGTCAAAATAGCTAAAAATGACCATCTCTCCTCTTGTAAAGAGCAGCGTTGGATCTTGAGGAGTATGTTTCACATTCCCTCAGCAAGTAGTACACAGCTGAGTCCTGAGCTGCTGTCCTGCTGGCACCAGGTGACTGGCAGTTTAGACGATAGCTTTTACTAACCTCTGGTCACATCTACCTATGCTTCTTGAAGTCCTCCAGAAAAGGCGAGATGGTGAGTTGCCACCTAATTTCTCTATAGTGATCCAGACGAGGCTCCAGTGAGCAAGGTTCCCTTAAGTAACTCTAGCTGCTTTTAAAATAAGTTTCTGGCTGGGTGTGGTGGTACATGCCTTTTATCCCAGCACTCAGGATGCTGAGGCCAGAGGATTGCTTCTACTTTGAGGCTGGCCTGGGCTGCAGAGTGAGATCCTGTCTCTAAGTAAATAAATAAATAAAGTAAAATAAGTTTCTACTTAACCTGAAAGGATCTTAGCCTCATTTAAAATAAGAGTGTTGGGCCAGGGGTGGGTCACTCAGTAGAGCAGTGCTTAGCTAGCATGGACTGAGCCCTGGATTTGATCCCCAGGACTGTGACAGGCACAAGCAAAAGCATTTTAAATAGATAAGTGTGACCACATAGAGACATACTCTGTCCGAGTGTTCTCCAGGGACCTTTTGTGTTCAGGCAGCCAGCGATGAATTTCTGGTGAGCCCTTCCTAGTATTACTCCTGCTGAACTGGTACTTTCTACCTAGCTTTAGCTCAACCCAGCTCAGTGACTATTGAGCATTGCTGATTCCACTGGGTGCGTGACCTCCTTTAAACCTTTCAGTTGGCGTTGTGACAGCAGAGGAAACAGAGGCACAGAGAGGTGAGGGCACACCAAGGCCAAAGGAATAGTGAGCAGTCAAATTGTATCAAACACCTCGCTTAGCCACTGTGCTATTTATTGTCTTCCCTAAACACAGTATTCTGTGTCATAAGTCCTAACGCGTCTTAGTCCCAAATGTGCCTCCTTGGTCCCAAGGAGGACAGACAGGCCACCAGCTGGCACTGGGTGGCTCTTGGGTCTGAGTTGTGCCCTGGAGTCACAGTACTTAGTCTGAGTGTCATAATTGCTCATCTCTGAAATTGGATAGTGGTTTTTGTCCTTTGTCTGCCTACTGGGAAATTTCCTAGGGGAGAGGGAGCCACCAGCAGCAGAAGGGGGTTAATTAGATCTGTGCTTTATATCCAGCATACCTATAAAGAGATTTGTGTATCTACCAAGAATTAAGGCTTTCTGGCCAGGTTTATAATTACGGCATTGTAAGATCGCATGTATTGTGTGGAACTCATGCACCTTCACAGTTCAGGCAATGAGAAGGATAAATTTGTTTTTTAGAGATAAAGAGAACGTAACAGGCCAGTTATGGGAATACATTTCTGTTTTTTATAATTTTAGCAGAAAGATGACTTTTCATATATAAGTATAATCCAATAAAAATAAATTTATAAAGTGGTTAAACATATTACAGTAGAAAATATTTTAACTACAGGCATGGCTCATCTGGACAGTTAGGTCTTCTTTGTTTTGTTCTTATACAGTCTCCATCTGTTCCCTTGTTGGTCAGAAATGATTCTACCTGTCTCAGTCTTGGCCGGCCTTCCTTCCTTCCTTCCTTCCCTCCCTCCCTCCTTCCCTTCCTTTCTTTTCTTTCTTTTGTTCTTTCATTCATTTGTTCATTCGTTTTTTTGTTGTTTTTTTTTTTAGGCAGGGTCTCACTACGTAGTTCAAGCTGGCCTTGAACTTGGCTTATGTAACCCAGGCTGGCCTTGAACTCAGGGTGATCCTTCTGCCTCAGCCTCCCAAGTGCTGGGATTATAGGCATGCACCACCCCATCACACTCTACCTGTGTCATGAAAAAGGGTTTTTTGCTTTATTTTATTGCTACCTTTCAGTTTGCTTTTGCTGTAAGTAAACATTGGATTGTGTGTGATAAATCTTCATTCGTATGGCTTTTGTTACTGTTTTCAAATTAAAAGGGAGGACTGAAGAGAGAGAATGTGAAGGGATCAGGGGTGTCTTCGGGTCCTCAGGGCAGGATGAAGTGGCTCTGGGGAGTGCAGGGGAGTTGGAAGTGAGGAGAGCAACTTCCCAATTATGGGCACACAGGAGACAGCAGCATTAGCAAGACAAGAAGAGTGGCCGGAAGTAGAAGTTTATGCTATATATTAACACTTGAGCATGGTATTTAAAGTTACATAGCTATACTGTATTCTTAGTTCATGTTCATTTTATGGGATTCATCTATATCCACATATATATGAAATCATCTAACATTTTGATGACTAATGTAACTATCACATCCTCGCACATTCAGATTTCCTTCCTCTCTCTCGCTCTCTTTCCCTTTCTTATTAGTACCATACTAATTGGTTTTACTTGTTTATTCACCCAGAAGTATATTAACATCTTTTCTTATCAGTAAAAATAGGTTTCTATCATCACTTTGTCATTTGTGTGTATCATTTGTACTTTACTTAACGTTTCACCTATTGGTGGGGCCTTTATGGATGTTGGTCTCTTTCCGTGATTATATCTTTGTAAATAGTTGTGGTGCTAGGAATCGAACCTGGGCTCGAGCACACTAAGCTAGTGCTCTGCCCTCGAGCTATACCCCACCCCTTATTTTTGCACTTATGGGTGCACTTTGGTACTTGTTCATTGGTTCTGAGGGCGTCAGTGAGTTCCAAAAGTGACGAGAACCACATTGTTCTGGCTGGAAAGGTAGCAGAGCGTGAGACAATAGACTCTGCCATGTTCTAGTTTCCCGGTCACATACCAGACAGACAGCCAGGACTGGAACAAAATGTTTGTATTAACATGTATTGACTACCAAATACACTGAGTTTGAAAGTAGTCCAGGAGTACTAAGGTATGATGGTAGACAGTACCTTGTATGACCATCTCGCTCTCATAATGACCCTGTGAGTGAATTCTTAGAAGTGGGTGTCCATTTTACATGTTAACCCAGTTGCCCAAGTGGCTGGAAACCACAATTTACAGTTTTACCCTGAAAGTGTCCATGGCATTGGGTGTTATTATCAGTATTGGACATCTGTTTTGCTTTGCTTTGCTTTGCTTTGATTGTTTGAGACAGAGTCTTAGTATGTAGTTTAGGATGTCTTTGAGCTCACTCTGTGGCTGAGGCTGGCCTCAGCGATCCTCCTGCCTCAGCCTCCTGGTATTAACATCATTACTATCTTTACTAATCTGATAAGTGAAGAAAAATAACGTCTCAGTTTTGTGAAGTTGTGTTTTTTTGTTATCTTTTCATATGCTCGTTCTATTAGATTTCTTAAGATTCTTATGGAAAGTTTATTAATTTGCTTTGCCCATTTTAAAGAGAATATTGAATTTCTTTGTTTATTTTTCCGTCATCTTTCCAAAATAAATATAGCAACCTTTTATGCCTCATGTATGAATATTTTCTGTTTTATTTTTGACAAACACATTTTTTTCAATTGTCCTATTTTTACATTTATGTGTTTCAGATTTTAAAAAATATGTAGTTAGCCAAATAGTTTAATCTTTTATAAGTCCAGATTTTGGTGTCATATTTAAATAAGTCTTTCCTATCCTCACATTATAAAACTATACAAGTACATGTTCTAGTATTGCTTTGATTTGATTTCGAAGAGAGAAATGTAGAGTTTCCCACTCCCTAAATAGATAACTGTCTTGGTTACTTTTCTCTCATTGCTGAGACAAAATACCTCATACCCACAATTAAGGAAGGAAAGGTTTACTTTTTTTTTTTTTTTTTTTTTTTGTCTTTTTGAGACAGGGTCTCGCCATGCAGTTCAGGCTGGCCTTGAGCCCACTTTGTATCCCACGCTGGCCTCAAATTCGCAATGATCCTCCTGCCTCGGCCTCCCAAGTGTTGGGATTACAGGCGTGCACCATGATGCCCAGCCCATGGAAAGGTTTACTTAGCTCACAGTTGATGGGGGTTTAGTCCATTCTTAGCTGGCTCCAAGGCAGAGTGGCACATGGCAGAGGGCAACGGTTCATGGCAGTGGAAAACAGCAAAAGCAACAAGTGCAAAAAGGAGCAGCAAGAGCAGTCTCTTTCCCCCCTTTATGTTACAGGCAAACTACTCACTCCAGGGTGGGGATACCACTCAGCATACACATAATCGCAGTATTGGCCCTTGAGTCAATCACAAACTCTAGAAGCCCGCCCCATGACTGCATGAGGCTTTGGGGAACAGCTAGGCACAAACCATAACAATAACCAATACCACTTACTAACTAGTCTGTCACACCTACCCAGATTCAGTGACATACTGGGGTGTGCTTCGCATGAATGTTCTCGGTGTTCACTGCACATCTTCCCGTCCAGTCTCCTGTTTGTTAACCGGGCTGAGCTGTTCGTTGGTTTCTGCAGTTAAGCCTGATGCTTTTTGGCTCCCGAGTGAGTTCCGCAGAGCAAGGTGCTAGATGGTAAATTCCCAGTGCCTTAGAAGTGGGCAGGATGCGGCAGCTGCTAAAGCAAGAAGGCGCTGCCTCAGACATGTCCAAGGAGTAAGTAGGGGGGAACGTGCACAGATAAAAACAGCGATGTAAACTAATTTAAAGCAGATGGGGGTGAGATTATTTTAGGCACACGGGAAGTGCAGAAACAGGGGTATATATATTTGGCTTTTGTTTACACTGAAAGCCATTAAAGCCTGCCTACCACAGAGAAGGGGAGAAAAAGGTGTTCTGCCTCTTTGCCAACAGTAACATCATTTTGGTCTTAGCAGTAAGTGTCTTGGGAACTCAATTCCCTGTCGGTACAGCGAATTCCCAGCCCATGTGTTGCAGTGGAAATTCATTGTTTCCCGAGTTATTTCCTTTCATGCTTATTGTGGGGAAAACGACCAGACGTATAGATGGAGTGTTTTATGTTTTTCCCTTTCTCAGAACCTGCTATCTGTAGCGTTGCTTGGTGCTGATGGCTTCTACGGTTGTTTTAGGTATTGCTGCTGGAGGCTCCTCACATGCTTCAGGATCTCTTCAGGGAAACCAACTCCATAGAAACTGAAAGTTTAGGTGAGTCTTCAAACACAAAACAGAGTAAAGCCTTGATGATTGACCATCCTGCTGCACTGGTACAGCTTTTCTAAAGCGTCACAGTCTTTTGCAGTCTCACATGACCTTGCCTGTGGCTCTGTGCACACATGTGCTGCCTGCCTGGTCTTCTTACTGTTCTAGCTATGTGATCTCTCCATTTCGTGGTGGTGGGTGGGTCAGTTGTCAAGGCCTAGAGGGGCTGAATAGCTGGGGTTTGACTTTATTGCAGTTTATTGCATAAATCCTCATTCACATCTGTTTGCTTTGTAATTCTTTTGGGGAGGGGGACATAGGAAGTCCAGGACAAGGAATTAGTGTGGAAACTTCCAGTGACCTCTGCGCTCAGGAGGTGGTTCCTAGAGCCTCTGGGGTTTGCTGTAGCATGAGATGAAGTAGACTGTGGTTGTAGGCGATTGGCCTCCCCGTTGTTTGTCCTGGGTGGGGCTGCATGGTCCTGAGCCGTGCGTCTGAAATACTCTGGGCTGGGTTGCCGGGGCTCCATCTGTGGGCCCTGCGTTTGCCGAGATGGGAATCTGACAGGGTGCCATGCGTTTTGTTCTCTTGTCTCCCACAGCTATGTCACAGCACACCCAAAGAGATCGGGTCTGTCCCCATTGGGTTGGACACCTGGGGACAGGCCACCAGCTCTCTGTCTTCCTCTGTAGCGTCCTCTGTAGCTAATCATTGCCGTGCTTTTAGATCTTGTGGGATAAAGAAAACCTATCAAGGCCAATTGTCAGTATTAGTTTTGGTTGAATACAAACAAAGCTGAACGCTACAGCTGACTGAGTACACAGGAGTTGGCTGTATTTATATACTGTTGTAGTTTGCATTTGGATTGTTTCATCAAAAAAGGTGTGTTTTAACATAATGCTGCCATCCAGTAACACCTTTTCGTGAAAGAAGAAATATTCCCACTGACAGAGTAGGAACCCCACCACGCTGTCTTGAGCGTTACAAAAGCGTTCCCCTCTTCCCATCTCTTCCTTGTTTCTCGTGTGCCGGGGACTGTTAGCCTCGGGGTCAGCAGCCTTAGTGTGAGGTCTGGTGCTGGGGAAGCGCTGGGTGTGTAACTGCTTAGGACTCTCCTGCCTGTAAAACTGTGCTGCTCCTGTTTCTTGTACACTCCGTGTACCCCAACAGGAAAGAAGGGCACCCTGTTTTCATGTTGCCAGTTTTCAGAAGTTGCTGTGACAGCTATGTGGTCAAACTAAGACAGGTCAGAGGTCAAACAAGTGGGGACGCTGCTCTTCTGGAAACGTCAAGTAAAAATGATTCATTTCTCTGAACATGAAGTGAGCTGCGGGTTACACTGCAGTCAGCGTAAGAATGAAAACCTGACAGTGTTTGCAGCCCTCTGGTGAAAGTGCTCAGGACCCCTCCTCCCCACCCTGCGGGGCAGCCCCTGGCTGGTGGTATTTGACAGGGAGGCCGGGGGACTACTGAGAGCTGGGGGAGGCCAGCCAAATGCCAGGCTCCTCGGAGACCAGTGCCAACTTGACAGGTGAGGAGCTCATGGCTGGTCAGAGGTCAAGGGCACTGTAGTCAAAAGCCCCTTTGACAGGGTATCATGGGGCCCCTGGGGTAGACAGTGTCTACAGAGTTGTCATACCTGGCTAAAGGGCTGGTGTCACAGTGGACAGCAAGCTTCCAATCCGTGCCTTTCCTGGGACTGTGGATCGGAAAGGAACTCGCCAGGTGGCGTCTGGGCCCATGGTCTCTAGGGAATGGAACGATGTAGTTTCTGGTGGCTTTGCCTTGGGGGGGGTGAGCCTGCGAGGTGGTTGGAAGGCTGGGGAAGTAAAGGACTGAATGACTATGACAGTGAACAGTGTGAGGAAGAAGCAGTAAGACCCCCGCGCCAGGAGGCCACATCATCATGGCTGCTTGTGCAACCCAGAGAGGTTCTGTGTGGCCTGTGTGGATTGCAGCATGGTGGTTCATTCCTTTGGATGTCCTCCCTCAGTGGCTTCTAGTTAACAGTCTTATTTAACTAACTTCATTTAAAGCTAAATGAGATTTGATGGACATAGCTGGTGGTTTCCTGTTTTGTTCCCTAATCTTGGTGTTTTTGTCTGATTGGTGTATTTCACTGGCTGCCTCCACCCTAGGAATGTTTATTCACTACCTCCTTTAGGAGGAAGCTGTATCAGTCCACAGCAGCAGCAGAGACACTTGTCTTCACTCTACAGGACTGGGAGATTGCCTGGAATCGTGACATTTCTGAAGGTATCTCAAATCATCAGCAAATGCTGGCATAGGGCTTTTATTTTGACATAAACCAAGGGAAAAAGAATTGCTTTAAGGGCTCTGGACCAGCCCAAGTCTGAATAAAATTTAATGAATGAACAATGTAACCAATCAATCATATTCTGGAGCGTCTCAGGAAGCCAGGACATACTGGGTGAGATCTTGTAAGAAAGGGCAATTAACAATGTGAGACAGCCATGCTTCACAGAAATAAATGTGATGTTTTCAAGGGATATGTACGTGTGAGTGGTGTGTGTGTGTGTGTGTAGGGGAGAGAAATGGATAGATGGTGTGGGGAATGATAAATTATTTGTTTAACGTTTTATTTAATGGTTTGTGATATATTATGGATTTGAGAATAAATGTAATATTCTGAACTTATCTCTGTGTTCCCTGTAGGCTTAGAAAAAAATATTTTAAAACCTATTTGAAATGAAAACCGTTGGCTTTGGCTCTCTGGGAGTGTTTAGTTCCCACTGTTGTTCAGGAAGGGGTATTGAATCTGGAAAATTTAAAGCAGGATCTATGTAGCTGTTTGTCATTCTGTGCAAGTCATTTCAGGGCTATGATACCAGTAAAGGTGAGCTGTTCTTGTGGTTCCTTTTCCCCATTAAGAGTGTAATCTGTTCTGCACTTCTGTCTTTTTGCCTCTCTCTGTCAGTCGCTTTCCTTGGATGACTCTTCCTGTGTCCTGTTGCCTGTGGGTGCCATCAGACCTTTCCTCCCACAGGCTCCCGAATGACTGAGAGCCTCTGGTCGTTCTGTCCTATTGGTCAGGAGTCCCAGGCCTGTGCCTGGGGTCTTCACTCTGCCTTCCATTCTTAGTATTTCAGGATGACAACAGTAGCAGTTTTAAGACCTTTACATATTACTCCATGGTGTAGTAGGTTGTACTGTTTCTTGAGGTTTTGGGCTAATTATGTTCTTCAGTCAGCTTCAGTTGAAGTTTTAAAACTCCTACTGCAGAACTCAAGATTTAAGCCTGGATTGAATTTTGTGGACTCAATGACTCTGGAATGCTGCTGCCTACATTTACATATCTCTTTTCGAACTTGACTCTTTAAAAAAGAAAACCACAGTTCTCTTTAGCTGTGAAATTCCATTTCCAAGAGATCCAGACTGATCATCAGATCCATTCTGTACTCTCTGTGACATCGGAATTGCACAGCTTTCTAAGTTCATACACTCAACCGGTATGGTTATAGAGCTTAAGCTTTAGAAAGATTAAGATTAAACCCTCTGTGTGGCCAGCTGCGAAGGTGTCAGTACATCCCTGTGTAGTTTGGTAAAGGCTGATAAGAATCCTACTGATATTGTCTAAGCCATGGCCTTACAGAAGATATGTTACTTAAAAATGTTTAAGTCCAAGTATTACATACGAAACATGGGAAATACCTGAATGAAACCACAAAAGGATGCCCCCACAAAAGCATTTATGAGCTAAAAGAATAAAGCTAGAGATGTCACAGTTCAGAATATACTACCAACCCATGGTAACCAAAACAGGTTGGTGCTGGGTTGAAGCAGGGTGACTAGTGGAATAGACTAGAGAACCTAGAAATCCACACATTTAGAGTCATTTTTTGACAAAGTTTCAATCTCTTCAGTGAATGATCTTTAGACAACAGGATATGAATACACAGAAAAATGAAATTAGACCCCTACCTCACACCATGTACAAAGCTAAATCAAAAATAACTTAGGTCCTGCAGATGTAGCTCATTGTAGGACCCTTGCCTAGCATTTGTGAGACCCTGGGTTCATCCTCTAGCAGTGCAAAAACAGTCTTGAAGACTTAAATGTAACACCTACAACTGTAAAATTACTAGAAAAAAAGTGGGGAAGCCTCCGCAACATTAATCTAGTCAGCTTTTTAAACCCCAACCCAAAAATTAGAAAATATAAACCCAAAAGCAAAGACCAGAAAAGCAAAAAATAAATGAGATTACATCATACTAAAACAATTCTCCACAGCAAAAAAAAAAAAAAAATCAAAATACTGAAGAGAACCTACAGAGAGAAAATACTTGCAAACCACAGTAAGAGAATAACCTTGTTAAAATATGGAAAAAGGATCCGAATAGATATTTCTCCAAGGAAGACGTACAAATCCCCAACAGGTATCTGTGGGGGAAAAGCCCTAAATCAATAATCATCAGACAAACCCAAATTAAAGTCACGATGAGATAGTGTCTCACAAGTAATAGAATGGCTGTTATCAAAGAGATAAAAGACAGCAAGTGTTAGAGTAGGTGTGGAGAACAGGGCACCTCCCGTGTGGAAATTAAATTAGTGCAGACATTAATGAAAGCGGTGCGGAGAGTCTTCAAAAGTTAAAAGTATATGATCCAGCAGTTCCACTACTGGATGTGTATCCCAAGTAAATAAATACCAGAGGTATTAGTGCTCTTGCATTCATTGAAACATTGTCCATTATACAAGATGAAATGAATATTAAATGTCCATCAGTGGGTACGGAAAATGTACTGTATCTACACAGTGGAATACTATTGGCTTTAAGAACAGCTGTCTTTCATGACGGCATGGATTCATCTAGAGAATGTTATGTTAAATGAAGCCAACCAGGCACAGAAAGATGCATACTGCATGTTCTCACTTGCAGGTTGGAAACTAAAAATGTTGAACTCATAGAAGTAGAGAACAGAATGGTTGTTACCAAGGGATAAAAGATGTTGGCCCAGGGACATGTAATTTCAATCAGGAGGTACAGATGCAAGAGGTCTATGGCACGACACAGTGACATTTATAACATAGTTATGTGCTGTGTTCTTAAAAGTTGGTGAGAGAATGGATTTCAAGTATGTGCGGTAATGCAAATGTTTGGTTTGAAAGTTTTCACACAACAAATGTATATCATTCCATTTTTAAATAAAAAGTAAGCTTAAAAGTTTTAATTAACAATTTAAAGTCATGCATGCAAATGACTAAAATAGGAAACATTTTAGGACATCTTACAAAAAACAATAGCAGCTTGCCTTACTTCTTCCTCTCAGTCCTCCTGCTAAGAACCAACTTTTTTTTTTTGTAGGTCTTTTTAACTTTATTGGCAATTTCCACATGCATAACTATTATGCTCATAGTACCATTTCTCATTTAATCAGTGTTTGAGGCTCTTTCTTAGTATTTGTGACCCCTGACCAGCTCACTCGAGCTCCCTGTCTCCCTTACTCTGTAGGACTGGTTCACAGTTCAGGCCCTCCTCTGTCTTCTTCTCTGCCTCAGAAGATACCCACAGCCTCTGATTCTTGTTTTGTTTGTGTCTTAAACACCGTTTCTTGTGTGTACCAACATGCCTGAATCCACCTTCTCAATGTCAGGCAACTGTGCTTTCAATTTAGTATTTTCAGGCCTGGTAATGCCTGTTTGTGTTGTGTTCTTTAATCTCAGTGGCTTTGTGTGACTTTCCTACAGATTCTGAATGTTAAAAACCAGTAAGTTGTATTTATTCTGATTAGCTGCTGTTCTTACCAGAGCCTAGTGAGGTGATAGCTATCCCTTCCCCTGTGAGCCTGGTAACTTTGTGCTTTTGCCCCCCAATACAGTTTGTGTATGTGGCTTCTTTTTATGCGGCACCAGCTGTCTTGAAAACAGCCTCAAACTTCTCTAAGCTCTCAGTCACCCATCTCCTGTGCTAGGAATCCGGTACTTTCTGGAGGTCTCCCCCTGCCTACTGCTCTATCCTAGAAACAGGCAGTTTGATCTTCAGCCATGCTGTGCATCTCCAAACAACTGCTGGTGGCCAACCAAAAAAGCTCAGAGTATAAATGGCAAAACAGGTCAGGCTGTGGTGTGCAAAGGTGTCTTGCAAATTCACCATCATATACAGAGGACCTTATGTGTTTGCTGCCTAGATTCTTAAAGTCTAGTATCTCTTAGAATCCATGCACCAGCCCTGAAGAAAGCTGTGATTGTTGTCATTTCACATTCAGAGAAGTTGGTCTCTAGATGAATGACTAATGCGAACCCCAGTGGAATTACATCTTGAATGCTGGGCCAGCCTGGGAGTGTGGTAGCCAGCTGTAGTGTCACAGGCTGGGGAAGACTTCCTCATCTCTGGTGTGTCTTACACACTTTTCTCAAAAGACCCCAGAAGATCACTGCTGCCCTTGGGAAGAGTCAGTCCTGCCTGCTTTGCAGCCTCACCCTTGCTGTGGGGACCAGGAGCTCATTGTCCAGGATTCTTGTGTGTGTGGACTTGGGAACCTCTGGCTGTTCCACATTCTCTTGGTGAATCTGAAGTGGGGAGCAGAGCCTCTTAGCAGCCCTGCTGGTATGTGAGAAAAAGTGCCTTATCAGTGGTGGTTAGTGTGCTGAGTGTTTTCTTACAGCCTGAAGTATATGTGTGTGAGGGTCAAGTACCTTTGATTCTTCAATACACGATGTACTTTTGTCATTATTTTGGGAGAAAGATTGGAAAAATAATTAGGTTTAGTTTTAACACTGTCATCTTGTCTTCAGTGTAGTACTAGCACTCTTTTTGCATAACCGTACTTGGTAAATTCCCTACTACTATGGTAGTGATGGATTGGAGGGACCTATCTCCCGGTACCCCAAGGAGATAGGTTCCTCCCGCAGTGCTGCTGTGGCTCACCTCTCCTCACGGTGACCTGTCTGCCTTCCTGACCAGGCAGATCCCACACAGAGCCGGGTAGTGACAGACTTGTCACCCAGCAGTAGTTCTTTGTTTGAACAGCACCCTGAGAAGTACATGCCTGTGGACAGAGTTCACCTTACTCCTTCTCCACTAGGTCAAAGTGGTGGTAAGATGGGCTGCTACCTTAGTGCAGATGGTGCTACTGTTCCAAACAGTTTGGTCCATTACGTTTCTGTCCCCAGACAGGGGTAGAATGAAAATCACTGGAGCCAGGCTTTATTACTTACGGAGTAGATACTTGGCCTTCGTAAAGTCCAGTCCTAAGGTGGAGTCCTAAAGCCTTAGGCGGGCGGAGGCCACGGGTAGCCAAGGGTGACATTTTGCATTTCGTGGTCAGCAGCCCAAGATTCCCCTACTATCAGCTTACAGCGGTCTAGTTCTGACTTGATAGTTTTTTTTTTATTTTTGTTGATTAATTTTTAATGATGGGATGTAATGCTGAGTGAACAGAGGTATGATCTTCATGAGACAGTTTTGATTCTGCTACACAAAGGTAGAGCGCTCATATTTGTGGATGTGTAAGTCAGTGAAACTTGGATAAAAGTGATTCAGGGCAATTAATGTGAAGTGACAAAAGCCAGGCACGGAAAGAAAAACGCTGCGCATTCTGACTTACACGTAGAACCTAAAACGTTGAAGTAGAATGCGTAGTTACCAGGGCCGGGGAAGAGGTTGAATTTATATGTTTAAATCTACTGTGAAACAGGGAAGTCCCTGCCTCACTCCTTTTTTCTGTGAGGGCTGGAGGAGGCAGTGGGTCAGCGGGCAGCTGTCACCCTGCCCCTTCCCTTCTTTCCCAGGGGTCCCCAGAGGGGAGACTGGGACAGTCTGCTCCAGCGTGCATGCGTTCCCTCCCCATCGCACCTAAGGTTGCTTCCCAGGTGCTCCTGGCCGCCCCAACAGGATCCCCTCACTGACTCCTACCCCAGCTGCTGTGGCCTCTCTGAAGAAGCGGTGAGAACACCACCTCTGGTAGGGCAGACATCAGGGACAGACGTCAGGGACAGACATCAGGGACAGACGTCAGGGACAGACGTCAGGGACAGACGTCAGGGACAGACATCAGGGGCAGACACGGACCTGTTACTAACATCCGTCCGCAAACCTCAGGAAATGGTGAACACAGATAGCCCTCCTGAAATCCCATCTCTAGCCCCCCTGCCAGCTCATAGAGACACCACATAGCTGTCGTGAAATAGCTGGTGCTTCCCAGTGCTGCCACAGCAGCCATCGTTGTCCTGGGCAGTGGCATCTGGCCTGACTTTGGGCTGGAATTTGAACCAAGCAGGAGAACTGAATTTGGACTGATCAGTAGGCTCTCCTTTGGGCCAATCAGGAGGCTTGAATTTGGGCCAGTCACAGGCCTGCGACTGCTGTCGGAGCAGCACCCCGCCCCTGCAGTTCTGTTGGTCTAGTGAGGGATCCTATGTGCGCACTGACCTCCCCCACTCCCGTGTGTGGCACAGGTGCCATTCAAACACAGCCTTGCTGTAGGAATGTTACCCTGAACAGCGTGGATAGGAACAGTTACTTTAAAAGGAGCTGTAAACCCTTAGAGCTCCAGAGTCTGGAGGGTCGGTAACAGATACCAACAACTGGCAATGTTAACTGGTGTTGACCAGGGGCCTCGGGGCCCAGAGCTGTAACACTGTGAACTGAGAGCCGTCGGTCCTCAAAGTCCAAGGCTGCTAACGGAGCTGCGCTTTTCCAGTTCGTGATTTCTTTCCAGATGGGACAGAGGAACCCTCATCTAATGGTCAGCATCTGAACAATTTAAGTTGGAGGTAGAACTTCCTCACCCCTGCCACTCTTAGTTTTTGTTGTTGTTTTGGTTCAGGGAATTGAACTCAGGATCTTGCATTTGCCAGGCAGGCGCTTGTGCCACTGAGCTATATCCCCAGCCTGACCCCTGTCACTCTTCATGGGGAGAAGGAAGTAAATGAAGTTTAAAATGTCTTTAAAAAAATAGCTTAATCCTAAGTGTTCCCCTAATACGTTATATTTTCATGAGTTTATTTGCCTCTGAGGGTTGAAGAATGACTCAGTGTCCCCTGCTGGACTTCTGGCTCTGGCACCTAGCTGGTTCAGGATGCTTGGTGCCTTTGCTGTCCCTGTGGAGAGATTACTGCAGGCTCAGGGAAGCAGCTGTGTAACGTGAGAGCAAGGCCCTTGTTCTGTCTGCGGGCTGCTCTTCCCAGAGGAAGCGGATGCAGTGCCCTAAAGAAGGAAGGGAAGAAATCTGCAGTGCAGCGCACAAACACAGGAGCATTGCTCTGTTTCATTTACATTTCCAAAAGTGCTGCAGTGCACAGGGGTCTGTACTAAGAAACAAAACGAGCGGATGGTTCCGAGGTAGTAGTGGGTATTTCTAGTGGAATAGTGTAAGAAGTTTCCAGAGAAAGTGAAATTTCTTGGCTAGTAGGTGTGAATTTTTACTGCCTTTAGCCAAAAAGGACTGCAAACCATAGAAGGTTAAACAAGATAGAGCTTCATGTTCCTCTCCTGTAGGGTGTGGGGCAGCCTGGGGGTGGGTGGAGGCTTCTTCCAAGTGAAGGACGTTACAGTGGTGCAGTCAGGCTTTCTCGAGAGGTCAGCTTCTAAGTCGAGCACCGCGGCAGGAATCCCATGTAGTCCCAGTTGCTCTGGAGCATCCCTTAGGTGGTTCACATCAAGGACAGGTGCCCTGTCTCCCGTGTGTCAGAAGTGGCGGGCTTCCCTTCCAGCTGTGGAACGGCTGTGTGCGAAGTAGTTGGCTCCTGTGTTTAGGGATGTGTTGTGTTAATAGACTCACTCCCAAGAAGAGGCGAGGCCAGGAAACCAGAAGTTCTTACCTCCCTGCCCTCCTGTGGTGGTTCAGCCTGTCATGCTCCCTGAAAAGATGAGGAATAGAACTGCTTGCAGGATTTGTTTATGTATACTTTGTTTTAGTGGAAATGTTCAGATACGGTCAGTGTCAAGAGACTCACACAGTGAACCATGTGCAACCACCCAGGTTCAGTGATGACTAATTCTGGGACAGTCTGACTTTTTCTGAATCTTCCTTTCCCCCCATTCAATATTTTGAAGCAGTTCTTTCTTAACGTACTAGTTCCTGTTTAAAACAGCATCTCCTTAAATTGCCCGGGCTGTCCTTAATTGATACTCCTCCTGCCTCAGCCTCCTGTGTACCTTGGATTACTGGTGATGTCATAGTGTCCAGCTGTCTTATGAGTTCCAGTCGCTATTTTAGTATATTAATCTAAAAGTTAGGACTTGGGGTTTTGTGGGACTGTGGGTAAGGAGGTGTTTTTTTTTTTTCCTATAAATGTGAAAATTGCCAATAATTCTGTAATATCATCCAGTATCAAGTTAATGTTGAAATTTTCTATATTGTTATTCATTCATTCATATATTTTTAGTTTCTTTGCACTGGAATCTAAAAAGTTTTATTCTTTGCATAGTCCAATCTTCATTTTCTTGTCACCCAACACTCCACCCCCATCTTTCAATTGATTTGTGGTTTATTTCAATCCTTGGGAACCAGAATTCTCAGAGTCCTTTCCCATCCAGGGACCTGTGGCAGTGACTGGAGATGTATATGGTTGGCACAGGTGGAAGTGTTAATGCCATCTCCTAGGTAATGACTGTGGACTCTCTGACTGTGCTGTAGTGCACAGGACTGCATATAACCAAGAGTTACTTTACCCAAAATGTCAGTAGCTGTGGGTTTGAGGGGGTTCTGTTGTAGTTTTACACACTCCTCCCCACCACCCCTTTTTAAAGAAACAGAGTCTTGCTGAGTTGTTCAGGTTGTAGTCAAATGTATGATCTTCCTGCCTCTGTCTCCTGAGAAGATGGGATGACAGATATGGCACCCACGATTGCTCTCCATTGTGCTACTTAACATGTTCTTCTGTTCCTTGTATGGACATTGATTTGTTTGTAAAAGTCTCAAAGCTTTATCACATTCAAAACCACTGCATGTGCATGCACGTGAGTATGTTTTGGCAAGAGTACATCATAGGGGCTGGGGATATAGCTCAATGGAATAAGCGCTTGCCTAGCAAGCGCAGGGTCCAGAGTTCGATCCCCAGTACCGCAAAAAAAAAAAAAAAAAAAGAGTACATCATAGGCATTTCATGTTTTCATTAAGAAATATGTAGTGGCTGATACTTTCCTTTTTTGTGATATTATTGATTATTGATAATCAGTACCTATACCCTTTAATTCATTAGTGACTGTAAAACAGAAAAATATATTTTTGTTTCTGTAGTGAAATATTTATAAAAAGACTCTGTTACTCTGTGGTTTATGTAGGATAAAATGCTTGATGCATTCTTTTGATATTCAAACAATGAATTAGTAGCAACCTCCAGAGGTGATCACTGAGATTTTATTTATTTTAGTGTAAATATAACTGACGTGTTGTAGTTTCATATTTTTATTGAGCTGGATATAGCAAGTCATACTTGTAATACTAGAAATTTGGGAGGCTAAGGGAAGCAGATTACAAGTTCAACTCTAGCCTGAGCAACTTGTCTCAAAGTGGCATAGATAGACAGGCAGACAGACAGACAGACAGACAGATAGATAGATAGATACCTTGTCTCAAAGTCATAGACAGACAGACAAACAGGGCTGAGGATATAGTTTGCTGCATGTTTGGTACAAGGCCCACTACTATTTAAAAAATTTTATTGATGCTCAAATTGTCTTGAATTTAATCAGAGAAAACTAGGTTAGCTCCTAAATTCTTTTGACATGACTCTTGAATGTTTTAATTTTTTATACTTCTTGGTGGACGGGAGGTTTTTTGCCTGTTTAGCCAGTTTCTTGCCCCAGACTTTGATCTGCCATTTCTGCAGTGGTTTTGAGTCTCTAGAAGGCATAATATAGAAACTAGGCATGCATATTGCTACTGGATTCATCATTGTGTCTGCATCTTCTCAGTGGAGGAAACTTGGGGGTGGAAGGAGATACAGTTGGCTCATACTGGTAATGCCAAGTGGAATTCAGGTACCCAGGGCTTGTGCTTCGTGTTCTGAGTTTCGTATGTATATTCTTTCATCCATACCCAAATCCCAGTTGTAAGTGATGTCATCCTTGTTTTTTTAAAAATCTGCTTTGTCTTATGCTATATACACAACAGTCTTCATTTGAAAGATGTTTGGAAAACTTTTCTCTGCTTGTACCATCAACTTAATACATAATTAGGTTCACTGGTTTAATTTTATTTTCTGTTTTTAAATGTTCCTTTTTTCCATTTGAGTTTAAATGATTATGTACAATATTGTCAAGGCTCCAAAGTCTCGTTTATAAAACAAAGCTTTTTTAGAGATCTTTGTTCCAGTGGGCCGCTATAATAAAAATGCTATCAAGTAAGTTGATTATAAATAACAAAAGTTGGTTTCTCATCGTTCTGGGGGGTGGAAAATACAAGACCAATGCTTAGGCAGGCTTGCATTTTGTGAGGCCCACTTTTGTGCATAGGTGCTGCCTTCTAGTTGCACCTGCACATGGCAGAAGGGGCGAAGGTCCTGACTGCGATCGTGAGGGCTGCAGCCTTGAGACCTGATGTCCCAACGCCCCTCCCACTGATCACCATTATATTGAGGTTACGTTTCAGTACATGGATTTTTGAGGGACACAAACGTTGAGTCCATTGCAAGAGGAGGTTTGCTTTTACCCCAGTCGTCTGCCCACCCTCTTTCTGCCCATTCCCTAGGTGTAGCAGTTGAAAAAATGCATGGTCTTTCCTTGTAGTGTTTTAAATATATGCAAATATGCGCATGTATGTGCTCCTCCTTCCCTTCTTAAGTGAAGGACAGTTTTGTTTTGTTTTGCTTGCTTTGTTTTTTACTTAATCTGCCCTGGTTCTTACTGCCCTGTCCTCCATCCCCCATCGCGTGAATTCTTCTAGTTTATTCACTTTGCCCCCGTGGATCGGCATTTGGATAGTTTCCATCCTGTACTATTCTGAATACTTATGAGCCCGGGGTGCTCTTACAGTCATTCTTTTTTAACCTCATGGAAGTGAAATGTACGTTTTCTCCCC